>JABWIB010000871.1:49246-59782 GCA_016617825.1 Platyplectrum ornatum
ATTTGGGGAAGTTGCCCATGGCAACCAATCAGATTTGAGCTCTCAGTTTCATTTTACACTCTGGAGAATGTGAACTCAAATCTGATTGGTTGCCATGGGCAACTTCCCCAAATTTGATTTTCACTGCAATCTCCCTGCTTAGTAAATATACCCCTATGTCACAGTACAAACACCAAAAAATACCACAGCCTACCTCCTAATGAATGGGGCTTCCTCTGGATTCCCAGGAGTTTAACCCTTTCACACCATGTGGCTGTACTTCACCAACATTTTATCAACGCATGTATAGTATTAGGCAATGAATAACATATGTGTGCAAGATATTATATGGGCACATATGGGTACTTGACATGTCAATGCTTCCACTGTACAATGTCACAACATTATACTGTCAAGTTCAAGTAAACTTTCCACCTTCTATCTTTAGTCTTTGTCTATATGTAAAGAGTACTGAGCTTGGGAGGATTCCGCAGCACAGGGTACAATGTCTATACTGTATGGAGATCTTACTGGCAAAAACCTAATAATGTTTATGGAGAATTTATTAAATAAATCTAATTTGGCAGAAACCATTTTGAATTGTAACAATTTGGCACTTTTGTAAATTACATTTAGTGAGTCTAACGTCTCCTTATAAATATATAAATATCATATTTATGGCAAGGATGAAACATACTACCAGTAAATGTTTTTATATTCTTTATTTAGACGATATATAATGGATAAAATCTGGACATTCAGAAAGCATCCACATGTGGGTTTGTGTTCTGTTAGCCTCATGATACTGTCTGAAGATGTGAAAGTACAGCAACTATTGATCCACACATGAAATATGTCCAAGAGATTTGACAATTACTCTGAGAATAGGAGTGAATAACGCACATACTGCAAGGGAAATGTATTTATTTGTAAGGAAAGAGGGGAAATGTCCAGAAAACAAAGGTTTACTACTTAAATAAAAATGAATTCCCCAGACAGTTGAGGACAAGCACATTCCAAAACAGAAGAAATGAGACAAGATAATGCCACAATGCTAAAAAGATCGATAGTGGTACAAAAACATACAGATAGATGTCAAGAGGAAGACCTAAGGTTGACTGACATTGCCCACTCAGGAGAAGATCAGAGCTTAACAGAATTTATATGTTCTGATCTTCTGAAAGATATAGAAAGCTTTGGGCATAAAAATGAAACCGCAACTGGAGAGAAAAAGGAAAGCTAAGATAGATCAGGTGTATAAGAGTGCTTAACAACAATGACATATTATATGTATTGGGACTTCTGCTTTTATAATTATTTAGCCATAACCTGGACAGTCTAGTTATATATGGCTACCCCTCCCAAGCTCCAGGTAAAAAAGAAGGTAACAAAGAACAGCTACCAACTAGAACACACTGTTCATAACATTCATAACAGCCGCAATAGTAATTTGAACAGCTTTCACAGAGCACAGCTCCGGTTAGAGAAGCCGTCTTAGCTGCGCTATGTTTAAGTGCACCCGCCGCAATCTCTGAATCAGGTCCATCATCTGTATATAGTTCTTTCAGGGCAAACCATTTTGTTCAGTGAAATAATTAGCCAATCAGAATTCAAATAATAAAATAACTATGGGAGCTATATGCTTCTCTGGAATGAAATGGAGAACACCTGAAGGAGTTAATTATTTATTACCTACTTATAACAGAGAAGATCCCAATCTACATTGCAAAATGTAAACAATAGTTACTATTAAAATTTCAATTAAGTAATTAAACTGTTATAAAATGTATACAAATTGGAATAAAGTAAGCTGTGTACCTGCTGCATGTTTGCTCACTTTTTTATATCTGAACATCTACAAATGTATTTTAGAAAATTACATAAACTCTCCATTCACTTTCATATAGAAGAATTCCCTCTATGCAATTACAATACTCTTTGTATTCCTTGCAGTTCTTTTGTTGTATAATCATTTGTATTGCTATGTGCTTTTTTGAAATGCACCATAGTATTCAAATATCTTGGCACGTAATAGGCTGATAGACAGCTATAAATATATTGTATTACTTGAATCAATTATCTCAAACTTAGCATTAAATCCATACTATATAATCAGAATAGATACATCTATTGCATTGTCTGGTAAATTAGTGTCGAAAGGGCATTGAGATGTTCGATGAAGGAATTAAAAATAGAAATACAACATACTCACAAAGATAATAGAGATAAAATAAACTGTGCTCTGGAGACATGCAATTTCTGTTGACTTTCTTGGTCTTGTAATTTAAACCACAATTATAAACAATTTCTCTCCTAGAGCCTCCTCTACAATGCTAGTCAAAGACTGACAGATCCTCGAATTATTGTAATCAATAGGTACTGTAATCTGAGCCTTCTGCAGAAAGGTTCAGCATTTCAGTCTGAAAATGTTGAGCTCTTAAAAGAGCAATGAATTGGAATGGTGACTGCTGGGCTAGGATGTGGTTGTTCCTAACTACGATACATGAACATCCACCAAGGACAAATTAAGTGGGCCTGACACAGCTGTTACGAATGCAGGAGCACAAATCCTCAGCCCCGAAAGGTTAGTCTTTTCCCCAACCCTTCTCCTAATTCTTGCCCTAAAGCAGAACAATTACATGTTGCAGATGATCTGTGCTAAGGATATCCAGCTGCACAATGTCCCTGAGTGTAAACAATCCAAGAAACCTTTGCTGCAGTAGTATGCTGCAATTACATACTCATCCACAAGGTTATATACTGAATTTCGAATGGGAATAGTTGCTCTGATCAGAGCAACTGAAATTTTTCTGCATACACAGAGACATCATTGATCAGAAATATTAGGAGCTCCTAAAATCAAATCAATCCACCACAGACTTTCACAATTGCTGAAACAATACTGCAGCATGTTTGGTGACTAGACACTGAACTGATGTAGGCTTTAGCTTTCTTTTATCATGTGACTGACACAATAATCGTGCTGATGTACCCAGCATTGCTCCCCTCTTCCATTACCCTAACTCTCCCTTCCCCACAGCCTAACCCTCCATAAGCCACAGCCTAAGCCTACATTCCCTGCTGCCTAAACTTTACCTCCCCTACTGTGCCAGCATAGTTTTATTAAGGTGTGATCCATCTCTGGTCGTGTCTGTCTTACAGGGGAACTGTAACAGGGAACAGGGTGTGGACCTTTATTAGCTACATTATTAAAACGAAGAACATTTTGAAAACCTGGGCGTTGCAAAAAAGGACAAAAAGTGAATGTCATAAAAACAACATTTGTAAAAGCAAATAGCCTCGTGGCCAGTTTTGAGTGAATTGGGTAGATTATAATTTGTTGTAAAATGATGCTTTGCATTTGGGATGGACAGACACAGTCAATACCATTATTGGGAGGATCAAAGTTGAAATTGTGGATGGCGTTGTAACTTACAGCTAACCCCACTCTCAGCCAGGATGAGTGTCAGCACTGCATTTTCAAATGTTGGCAGGTTGCTTATAGTCAGAGCTCAGCAGTGTTGTTGCTGTCTGTGGTTGGCAGTGACTGACAGACTGACTGACTGCAAGGGACTCTGTGGAATAATAACATTCTGTACAACTATTCTGCAAATGTGTGCCCCAGTACATAGGCCAGATGGGAGGGGGGTGTTGCTTCCCAATATTTTTCAGCACCCTTATATATAACTGCACAGATTAATATTTAATTGTCTTGCCATTAGGAATACTCAACTTTTATATTGTTTAGAGACAGAACCCAGTTAAGGGACAGAAATTGAGACATTGTATAAATGGAATGAAGCTTCTCACACTATCAGGCACCTCTAAGTCTCTTTACTAATGGTGATGACAGATGCTTTAACACTGAAATATAATATGTCTAATAATAAAGATTTTCTATGTTATTCTTCACCTGCCTTCTTTATCCGGTGCTTAAGTGCTTAAAAGCTGGACATACACTAGGATGATATCAGTCCCAGCAGAGGGTGGCCTTATAACTGGGACAATATTCCATTAAGGGAGGGGCCCAATATTGGCACCACTCACCTCTCTACTGGGTCCAACAATATGGCTGAAGAGGGAAGTATTACCAATAGTGACAGTCCTCCTGTCAATCACAGCACTGATTGACAGAATGGGCAGCATGGCAGTGATATAGAAATTAAAGCTATACATTTCTTTCAGAAAGCGGAGCTGCACTATCGTTCACTATTCTAGTCAAAAGAATGGGAAACTCTGACCAGGAGGTGGAGGTGCAGGTCTGATAATTCGAAATATTGGGTTGGGTCCAAAACTTTTTAAACAGGTTTAAAAGTAAAAGCATTTATTAAAGAAAGTACCAGTGATGAAGTGAAAAGTCCCCTAGAGGAATCTGTGATATTCATTACCTTTTTTGGTGACAAACAATGTTTGATGATCTGGGTAGACAGGAGGAATGGTCAAGATTGTGGCAACTGCAGTTTAATACCAAGAAATATAAAATCATGCACTTTGGACACAAAAAACCTAATGCTTAATATACCATTAATGACATTACATTAGAAGCCACTGACGAGGAAAGGGATTTAGGGGTCACCATTTCATGTGATATAAAGGTAGCAAGGAAATGTAACAAAGCAAGAAAAAGGCAAGTCAGATGCTTGGTTGCATAGGGGGAGAAATTAGTAGCAGAAAGAGGTAAGTAGTAATGCCGTTCTGCAAATATTGGTACATTCTCACCTAGAATACTGTGTTCAGTTCTGGAGGCCATGGGGGAAATTACTAAAGGGAGAGAATGAATTCTCTGCTGAGCATGGCATATTTTCGTCCGAGATGTAAATAGCATTCACTAATGTGTTTTCAGATTCTCGCATAGAAAAATCTTGCTTGAATCTCGCACGTTTTCTTGTGCATGTTTACATAAGTCACATACAGTTCCAGTATACAGTCACATGCAAGTTCCATTTACTATACATTGTGATTAATTCTTGCCTGAATCGCGCATGCGAGAATATCTTGCAGATTCAAAAGCGGTTTCAATGTTTTTTCAAGTTGCCTGTTGGTTTGATGACATATGCATATATATACATATATGAAAGTGAGAATGAAATTGAGTATAAATAGATTGGTGTTTTACTATGTAGGTCATAGCGTAGGTTATCCTTAAGAAATCCAAAAACAAAGCTATATTTATCTGCAATTTATGAAATGCTAACAAATTTCTCAGTTTATTCTTCTTTGTAAAATATATAAATAAATGGATGTAGAAGAGGTAGCCCAGCACCGCTCTCCTCTTACCACCTAAGTCTTGCAGTCAGAAATCTTATTATCTCATTTGTCTTCTGCCCAGACAAGTTAATCATGTATTGAACAGAAATGTGTAAGTTTTACACAATATAACAAATCAGTTCCTTTAGTTATTATGTATTGTTTCTCTCTTTTTAACTGCTTACGTGCATAGGAATTAAACACATGGTAACTTAACATATTTTCTGCTACAGTAGATTTAAGATAGCATTATTTATCTCGTACTTGAATCATCCTGTACTGAGTTTGCTTTCCTTCATGACTACTTTGGATAGTTTAATTCACCTACATTTTACTTGTTTGCTTTAGAGTTAGGATAGTTTTGTTAAGATAGTTTTAATATTAGGACTGGAGATAGGACTAGGCACAGTTCAACCCATCACCTCCCCTACCTTTACTGACAAAACACGCACATATATATTGATACCTATCTCTAGAATCAATACCCTATAATTAACAATGATCTATTTACTGCACAGTAGCAGCCTGATATGGGCAGCTACACAAGACTCTAGATTCACCCTCCTGCTGAGCATAACCCAGCTGCAGTGGATGCGTCTTCTATTGTCCTGTTGTTCCTGGTCCTTTGTGTTGCCCCCTCCTCACCCACACCCCATGGATGGTGCAATAGGTGACCATCTGGGACCACCTAATGGTAGCTGTAGTCCTGTCTGGAGCCCCACAGGATTCTGCTTTCCAATACAACAATACGTGTACTTGGTCCCCCACGACTTTCAGTAACTGGGAAAGAGCAGTGTGGTGGAGTGGCCAATCTTATGGAAGCTCCCAATTCCACTAGGGAATGGGCCCACTAGTTGATGACTTGCTGCCAATGTCAAACTGACCAGAGAAATCTATAATGCTTCTGTTTTATTTTGGGTCAGAAGTGTAATGCGGAGCCAGGTTACCCAGAGCTATGCCCCTTACCACCTCACAACTCAAGTGAATCACAGTATACAGGATAATAAGCTCCTGTACAAATATATATTAAGTAATAGTAAATATATTTCATGATTTCATTCACATTCACTTTTTGGGATTTATAGCACCATAAGCTTATATTACATTATCATACAGTATACTGTATAACAAATTTAAACCAAATATTCAACATAAAACACTCCATTTGTAAAGGAAATAAAAAACAAGGCAAAAAAAATCTCATACTGCAGTGAATAATCATTCTACTATTTAATAATAACACAAGATACATGCCAACAGAGAGTTGACTTGTAATAGATGAGTGAATAGGCTACACCACAAAGACGACTTATAGGAGAGACACTGTAGCTGGACTGAATGGGTATGAGACAATATAGTGTGTAGCATGTGAGAAATATCTTTTGTAATTCTCTTTGAAGTGCAGAATGAAGACACAGATACCCAGTCTGAGCAGTAATACCTTGCAGTGGTTTGGTTAAACTGCTTTGATCATTATTGTCTTTCTCCTCTTCTCTATACCTGGCTGTAATAAGTGAAGTGTCGCAATCCATCTTAATGAGTTCTTTTGGCCAAGTGCTTAATGTCCTGCAAATGCTTTACTGGGTAATATGTATCCTTGGAAGTGAGGCTTGCAGGGAAGATGTATTGTTGGTTACTTTTTTCAATACACAAAAGGATCTCAGTTTCGGAAGATTACAGTAATTAAATATGTGGAATGGATTTAATCTAAGGAATGCACTGCTTGACTACCCATCGCCTTCCTCTGATTTCACAGAAGAAGCAGAAAGTGTACAATTGTTTACTTAGTTACTGTAAATTATTACTTTTCCAGACCAAAGATGTGAGGAGAGTGTAAAAAAGCTACACAGGCATACCATATTGCAATAGACAATGACAGAGGCGGAACTAGATAGTCGTGGGTACAAAAATATTCTTTGAGTCCCCTTATCTTCAAAGGGCCGGACGCGCTGTTTTACGAAATATGGGTTCGTATATAGGCTACATTGGTAGGTGTCCGGGTGTGCGCACGACAGGTTGGCAGCCAGCACCACTTAACTCTCCCTGACACAGCTGATATTCTCAGCCGATCAGCTGTCAGGAACGTCTGAGCTGAGAGTTTCAGGGACAGTGTCTCTGCGTTCCTGGGGAACAACTGCAGCACCTACAGGTCCCAAGGAAAAACTGATTGCTGGGAACCCCATGGGCCTCTGGATTCTTATGGGCCCAGATGCCTCACAGCTGTTGCACCAGTAGTACCTCTGCCTCTGGATAATGGAATAACAAGACCAGATCCAGACACCCATTTCTCATTCAGAAGGACCATAAGTTATTCCATGTCATCTAGTACTAATACCAGATATGTCAACATTTTCTGCAGTTTTGAACAAAAGAGATGCAAAATTATACATAAATAAAAACAATTCAAAAAGAATCTGTGTTAAAATACAAAACATGCAAGACATTGAAAATGAAATGTAGATAACATACATTGCTCTTTGTTTAGAAATTTAGAAATCCTGTCTAATTTTCCTTGGATGTGTAACCATTATTATCAATGAATCTCATACAAACTTACTAGTATCAGAAAACATCTGGGGGTATATTTACTAAGCGGTGAGATTGCAGTGAGATTGGAAAGTGGGGATGTTGCCCCCAGCAACCAATCCGATTCAAGCTTTCAGTTTAATTTTACACACTGGACAATATGAAATCAAACTCACTGCTTAGTAAATATACCCCCTGGTGTTTGCTCATAGTTGTTTGGTGACCAATAAAATAATAAATCCATATTCCAGAACTGAAACCCGATTTCTATCCTGGGACCATCTTAAATGGCGAGTGAGCGGGCAGATAGTGCCTCTACTATGGTCACAGGATACCTCTAATCACAGAGTTCCCCTCAATTTTACTTATCTATTATTTGTATTATCTCCCCCTGGTGTAAACCATGTCACAAGTCAAGTAAAACTTGTGTGATACTGTGGCTATTTTAAATACGTAACCCTTTCCAGTTCTGGCAGAAATTACTATCATATGGGATCAGTAGGGGCATATGTGATATTAAAACCATTCAACCCTACCTAATCCTAACAATAAAAGTGATTTCATATTTTATCATTATCATTTTAATATATATAATTCTAGTATAATTTAATATATTCTAGTATAGTTTAATATATATAATTCTAATTTAATATATATAATCCACTCTATACATTGGTTGCCTATATTTTACAGAATTTAATCCTTCTACTAACTTACAAAGTCATCAATAACACTGCACCCACATACATATCCTCACTCATCTCATGATATAATCCCAGCTCATTCTCTCAGATCTTCAAAGGATCTACAGCTCTCTTCTACACTAAACAAATTCTCTGATTACAGGACTTCTCCAGGGCTGCACCCACTCGCCTGTTTTCCTTTTTATTATAGAACACAAACTTGGACATTTTTTTTTTTCGTACAAAAATTACCCTTAGTACTGTAATTAACACTGCTGTGTGACTGGATCTTTCAAAGGACTGAGCACTTTTACCATACAACCTGGCTGCTCCATTGTATAATAAATAGCATTACCAAAATGTATCAATCCCCAATATCCTAAAGAGTGCAAACTTACTGGCAGGGCCCTCTTCCCCACCCATTCTGTCTGATACCAACCAGTCATGTCTTATTCTTTGTTGAAATTGTAGAGAGATCAGTGGTCGAAGTGGAAATTTAGAAGTGATGGTATGGACATTTAGAAGTGACGGTATGAAAACACTGAATATAATAGAAGTCAATGGAGATGTGTAGTTTTTCCATTTATCAGTGGGAGAAGTGCCGGTATGACATACCTCCGTATACACCCCCACTTCGAGCCCTGAGAGAGATACATGATTTCATGGTGTTATATGAAAACCTACTAATAAATAAAATATAATTATTGTATATATATATATAATTATGATCCTTATATAGCCATGCTCCTGATGCTGATTATTGGAGGAGGAACTTATGACTTTACAGTGGCTGAATATTTGTTTTATTATTATTTATTTGTTATTTATTATCATATCTGCTTTTCTGACAGAAGTAATTATTACTTTTACATCAATGTATTATCCACAGAGTACAATTTATTAGATGTTCTAGAATCAAAACTTAACGAAAAGGTCTTCATATTGTGCTCTGTGACCTAGTTTCAGTAGCCGTTATGCTGAATAATTCAATGTGAGATCAGAGCATACACTTAAAAGGTTTATGCAGCACATCCAAAAAAGTTTAGTGCATGAAAAACACTTAGAGCATATCATTTGTTAAAAGAGCACTGTACCTTTCTTCAAGAACTGCCTGATTTACCTAAAGCATAGAAATGTCATAGATTAATAAAACAGTTTTGTTCTTATTCATTCGTAGACTTTTTTCTTATTGCTATATACGGTGTACTCATTATCCAAAACATCTTGCTTCCCAGAGCTAAATATGAAATGATTCCACTAACCCACTATATGTCATCATGACTACCTTCCATATTATCTTATTTGGCTAACATCACATCTAATCCCATCCCATCCAAGCATTTTAATGGTCAAATGAATTTCTGCAAGTGACAACTTTATAAAATGCATGCCAAAACCTATAGAATTGATCATTATGAAATACCAGTAACAAATATATATACAGAGCCAGAGAAGCAGTGGTGTTTCAGGATCATACAAATAGTGAATATATCTATAATAATAGATAAAAGGCTTATCCTGCATCAGAACTGTATCTAAGCATGTGCATGACATTCCCCCATATATTGATAAATATTATACATATGGGCGATTCAATCCCGCGCGCCTTTTCCTGTCTATTATGGGACTGAATGCTCGTGTCTTTTTATACGCGGCTCTATGAGCCGTGAACTAAAAAGCACACATTTTCCTCCCTTACGCTGTTTGCGTAAGAGGTAAAATAACGTGCATTACGGGATTGAATCGGCCACATAGTCTTGATAAACATGGAGGGTAAGAATTTTTTACACAGTAAAGGCAAAATTCAGAAGGATGGACAAGAAAACAGAATGTGATCATGCATCTGATTGGTTGCTATGGGCAACATCCCACATTTCCAATCCCACTGTTAAGTACATTTAGGCCCAGGACTTAATAAATTAATTTTTAACCCCTTTAAGACACGGCCTATTTGGTCCTTCATGACCAAGCCCTATTTTACACTTTTGACATGTTACACTTTATGTGGTAATAACTTTTTAATGCTTTAACGTATCCAACTGATTCTGAGATTGTTTTTTCGTGACACATTGTACTTTAAGTTAGTGGTAAATTTTGGTTG
>JABWIB010000872.1:29845-57553 GCA_016617825.1 Platyplectrum ornatum
CACAGGACACACCCCTTTGGTGGCACAAGTCACACCCCTTTTGTGCAGCACTTGTCACAATCTCCCTGAAATCCATTTGCAAAAGTAGGCAACCCTGATATATATATATATATATGAGTAGTGTGGTTGACGCTGAGTGGTGGATGCTATTAGGCAATTTATTGATTGTTAACTTATCAGGGGATAAATATTTTCAGTATTTATTGTAGAATGTAAATTGGAGATCTGCTGACTTCTTCATCTTTATAGAATTAACTTCCTGACCGAATCAAACATTTTAGGGAGATCAAGTATAAAATATAAAACTTTACATTGTTTCTCCCATTATTAACAATGATGTTTATTAATAGTAATTAAATACGATTTCATTTGTACACTGTGATAATGCTGAATACCTGAATAAATTCTGTATCCATATTAAGTGAGGTTGAATCAGGTGTTCTAAGTTAGGGGGTAAGCGATGGGAGTAGCCTCCTGTGTTCTTGCACAGATTCATGCATACTGCATACGTGCTGCAGTGAGAGCTCTGAACAGAACACCATCAGATGTCTAATTCCAGTCCTGGGTGACCATGTCACCATCAGGAAGGGACATCCAGGACTACTGTTCTAGGCCCAGATAGAGCTGGGGTCCTTTGCCATGACTCCTCACTACTGTCACATTAAAATTACACTTTTTTTTGGATAGTCAAGGTCATGTGATCATGTGACTATGGGCCCATTTATTTTTTGAACATTTTTTGCTATCTATCCCTTTCTTTAGTTTAAGTACTTTGCTTCATTGCAATAAGTTGATTTTCAATATATCCAATGCATTGCTTTTAATATCTTGAATGAACCACTGACTGACTTCTTTATAGAAATAGCACACAATCATTGAAGTCTGTCATTATACTGCAATGACTCTTTGAACAGGATCAGGGAGATTAGTCAACAGGGAGTCAGGGGAATCTCTCACGTGTCAGGAAATCTTGATATTCAAGGAGAGTTTGAAACTATGGGCTTCATATGAGTGCTTTTTTGTTGACAGAGCGAACATGCTCCTCTGCCTAGAACACTTTGTATTTTTGGCCAACCGCTGATTCCTGTGCCTCTAAATATCATCACTTTAGGCCTTACCTCTGTCTCAGTTCACTTGCCTCCCCTTTGAATTGCACTGAACGTCGCACGTGCCTCCCCGTGTACCCGCTATTGATAGTGTACCTGTCACCACTGTATTGCTGACAAGATGAACCCTCCTGTGACTCTGTGTTCATTCTGTTTTGGTTGTTTTTTATTTTATTTTGTATTTTGTTTTTGCTGTATTGTACCACTTGAAAATCAATAAAAATAATTTGATTAAAAAAAAAAATATCATCACCTGAAATGTACTGTACAATTAATTCCTGACATTGTTCATACCAAGTTATCCGAAAATTATATTTAATGCAACTTTTTCACATAGTTTCAATCATCACAACTGAAATGTCAGCAACACATTAAGACCAGGGTTGCCGACTCTCCCAGAATGTCTGGGAGACTCCTGGAAATCTGGGATCTCTCCCTGTCGTGCAATTAGCAGTACAATAACCGTCTGGTTTCAGACACAACACTGCCCTCATGTGGGGAGGTCATCGCCGGCAGAAGATGCCTTCCAAGGCGCCGCAGACAGGTACACGTATAATGGTGGGCCTGGAGATAACGTGGTTATTGAAGGACGTCTCCTGGCATGATCAGTGTGGTTGAGGAATTATATGCAGATATTCTGGACACTAAACAGGCTGCAGAATGTGAGGATTTTAAGTGGCATGTAGTGGATGTATAGTTCTCTTTATAAATGACAGCAATGCATCGTGTCTGGTCTGCCGAAGAGAGGATGGTGAGAGATGATATGAGATGCTGCTGCAATGTAATGTAAGTGCCAGCTGCTGCCTTGTGGTCACTGTACTGTTAATCCACACGAAATACTGATAAAGTAAAGCTACAAGGATAGCGGATGCAGCAGAGGAAGTATTCCTTCTGACAGAGGAGGGGTAGATTTGCAGGCCTGGAATTTTGTAGCTAGTTAAAAAGTTAGACCATGTTCATGGTTGTGCAAGATTTGTTCTAACACCTTTGCCCAATGTAATAATGCATAAAAAAAATGACACCAAGATAGAGGGTAAAAAAAGTTTATTTTTTTTCTATGTAGAAACGGGTCATAAATGTACAACAAGTTAAGAATATGGGTTAAGACATGGTATTTATGTACAGGTTCTCTTTCCTACACCTAAAAACAGTTTTAACCACACACACAGTGTCCACAGCCAGAGTGTTAACTTCCACACTCACCGTCAGTGACAATGCTGGGGTTAAATTACTGTCATAACATCCTAATAGCAAGAGTAACGCAGACAGAAGGTCAGAAGACAGAGTTCTGTTAAACATTATCATTTTATTGTATAGATATATATATATAAAAAAACCCAAACAAGTTGCGATTTAAGAAATTCAACCATTGTTTAAAAAATATGAACAGCTTTGGTTGACCTGTACCTATGTTGGTTAGATTAATGTAAAGTGCCCTCGTACAATGCTGGGCCAGCCTGCAATGCAACCACTCACAGATCTGTAGGAGGTGCCCTGCATGTACTTGTACATACATATACACACAGAGGCACACTCATACACACAAACATAAATATACATACACCAACATGCAGTAGTTGGAATGACATCTGTGCTCATATAGTGATACAGTTTGACATAAACCCTTTGTATTGTCCAACTGTTGGAAACAGTCATTTTGTATGACCGGAAAGTTCTGAGCTCCAGAACGGAGTTTATACATGTTTCTATTGAAGAACTACCGTCCCCTCTTGGTTTGTTTTTTGACCTGAGCTTAGTGACAAATGCACCATGTTCAGGGGCTGACTGGCAGATTTAAGAAGCTCTGCCCAGCAGCCATTAGAAGCCATTAAAAAAAAGGTCAGATTGCCCACAGACCTGGCCCAAGTCGGGCCATTACAGGACAGAAGCCCTCTTGTTCCCCAGTCCCTGACCACAAATATCCAGCATCCTTTGCTTCTGTAAGTAAATGAGGTTACAGTGAGCGAGGATAGTCTGGCTTCCGATTAGTGTATGTAAATATGGCTTTAAGAGTTGTCAACAATAACGTCACAGACCACTATGGCTAAAATGTGTGTAGGTGGAACATTGGCTTCATGGCGTCTCCTTTCCAAATACAACTAGCATTTAGACTAGGACATATTGATGAACCTACTGCAGATATCGTGTAACACAGATAAGAGCTATCAGAACTAAACCATCACCAAAGGAAAGCCAAGTCTTGTTTAATAATGATCTGTATATATTAGCTATATGAAATGACCAGCCTTCACCATAATCTCAACTATTGTAACATTAACAATTCATTCTATAAAATAAAGCGCAACAGCAGAGTTTTCTACTTGACTAAATGCAAGGAATCCTCTAGGTCTCTTTGATCTGTGTGGTGCTTGGGTATGGCAACAGCATACATCTACTATGGATGGACGCCCTTCCCATTCTCTGTAGTGATCGGGGTTGGAAGCAGTAATTTACATTAAATCACTGCCTCCGCCAAGATCATGAAAGATTTGTTGTCTCTCCCAAAATCAGGGCACCTCCCGTAAACTCTGTGCAATGATTTAGGTAAGGGAGGGGAAGTAAGCAGGGGTTATTTAAAGTAGGGGATCCCAATGCAGATTCCTGTACGCATGAAAGGTGTGATCTCCCCCTATGAATGAGAATCCACATAGCACTTTCATAGAGCTCCTCTGCCTGCTATTAGTCTTGATACAGAGCTTTATGTAACAGAAACATGGGTGTCATTGAGAAAATATTACTTATTTCAACTATCATCCATCATATTTGGGAAGCCGCTAAAAAGACCCATCAAATGCCAATGACTAACAAGGACAACATTAAAATAACAAAGATGAACAAACAGACCTATAGTTACTTATCTGCGGGAATGGAAAAGTGGAGACGTTAAGAATGTCAGCTAGAATCAGATTGGTTGCTATGGGCAACATCTCCACTTTTCCATTCCCACAGTTTAGTGAATATAGCCCATGGTTGTAAATGTAAATTAGATTTAAATTTTAACAGGTAGTTTCATTTGGAATTAAATGTCGCATGGTAACAATATGGAACGAAACAAAAGCAGCACATTTCCATTTCAGATCATGTCTCTAGTGTAATCACAGAATGTAAATTCCAGGTTTACATGCAGCCTTGTGTGTGTCCAAAAGACCTTTTTTAACCTATGAGGCTGCCCCGATGCATCTAATGTATGCCGAACATAAAAATAAGCTGCATGTATAAAATATATCTTTATTAAAAAAAAGTAGAAAAATTCTAGGTCATATACATACAAATTATAATTCTAAACGTTTCTCTTTGATAAAATGTGTTCACTTCATTGATACGTCACAGAAATTATGCCCTTTCCCAAAAGTCTTACTTGTCCTAATTCTCCTTTAAAACAACACAGTAAGGTACCATGGATTTCAGTTTTGATGCCTCTTTAGTTAAGATACCCGGGGACACTACGGAATATGAAGCATGTAACACTAAAACATAAAATCAAATTCTATTACAAAATATAGTTCCCAACTTTTGGTTTCTCCCGGGAGGGTCAAACTAAGAGTTGGCAGCTGGGGGTGGGGTGGAGGGCCTGATATATGCCCCGTCTCTTGAATGGCAGATGTGACATCATCAAGTCCCACCCATTCACAGAACCAATCAGGGCTGGAGCAGCGATTTACATTAAAATCACTGACTCAGCCTGAATCCCGGGACATATGCCAGTCCTCCCAGGAGACTGGTCCAGAATTCGTGAGTCTCCCAAATATTCCGGGAAAGTCGGCATCCCTTAAATATGGTGATAATCTGACAGCTCTAGATATATCTACTAAAGCACAACAAAGAGAAACTTCTTTAAGGCATTAATGTCAGATATAACTGGAGTGTGAAAGGGGGAAGAAACCCTTTTAAAGGAACTTCCACCAAAGAGACAAAACTCGATATCAAAACCGTACCAATAATATAAAAGAAAAAAATACAAATGTGTTTTTTAATAACATAAAATTCTACTTAAATAAAATAATATACCACAAACATCCGCCCAATGTATTCTGATCAACCAGGTATTATAGTGTGAAAAATTATAATAACACACTAAAACCATTGCAAGTATAGTAGCAAGACAACAGTGTGGATAGTACTGTCAATTCACTTCTATCCCAAGATGGCATTATGGGGGTGGCACATTTATTGCTATGAATGGGCAGGTAAAACTTCATCAAGCCCTGACCATTCATAGTACCGATCAGTGATTTCAGACTGGGTCTCAGGAGATTTGCTGACTCTCCTGGTATACTAACCCAAAATCTGGGAGTCTAGTTAATTTTAATGTGACATATTGGGCTGGATCCATACTTACTTACCCCCAAGGCTCAGGCTTCTGTACAGGCCAGGGGAAGCCAATTAAAATGTGGTGGTCCCGTAATACCCTGCCGTCTGAAACTGTGCCAGAACAGACGTGTGGATCCGTACTGGTAACGGCAAGGTGTTTATTTAAAATAATTACAGAAGATTCATTGAGCCAGAGCCTCAATGGCAGCAGAGCTGAGCCAGCCACAATCCAGAGGTCGGTACGAAAACCCAAACATGATTCTCAATATCCCTTAAGCTGTGAATAATAATGTTTCCTATTTATTCATCTGCAAGTAAATCAAATTTTGCATACTAGAACTTATATACTTCTGACGCTCTATTCATAGCAGGTAATATGTGTATAATAGCCCCAGCAGAAACATAATAATGTATCACATGCAAGTGAGACGCGAGTAATATAGATGGAGCCATGCAGCATTATTTTTGATGGATTTCTGAGAAAATAGAATCTGAATGATCCCAATTCAATAACAAAAATAACTATTGAAGTGTGGAAGATGAAGCACATCATCCTATTTATCCCAACACTCCACTGTCTTATTTAATGGGATAGATTGACATTTTGAGGAGCATTGTATTCATTCCATAGGCTTATAGCAAAATAAAAACTAGTTACTGCCAAGTAACCCTGCAAGATGCAAACCCTATAGACACACAGGCTGGATTATATTCACATATTGCTTATGTGGCGTTTACAGAATTCACTATACCTCAAACTTACAAGAGAAAGTTATAAACTACTTAAAGGCACAATTCATCTTCTTTATCCACTACCTGCTAACATAAAACCATTGTACCTTCCTACTCCGCCTAAAATGAGGCTTACAACACTTTACTGTATACCTTTTCTGGGTATGTTGGCTATACACAATACGAGCAGTCATTCCATGTCTGAATCGAAAAATCACGAGATTCAAGGTGAGAATCTCTTAAATAAGTTGTGATGTAGGACACCATGATATAACTGACCGGCGTATGTCACTGGCTCCAAGTCATGTGACTATTTAATGGCTGCTCTCAGTTGTGTGCAGATGTTGGAATGATCTGTATAGAATGATCTGTATAGAATCGCTGATATGGAAATGACCACCTTTGTTCATAGGAGGTGTTTTTGATAAACCGGTTGATTGGGATCCCAAAGATCGTGTTGTCATCTCCCGATTTGAATACACTTTTTGGTTTATCCCAATTTTGTAGTACCTACTGATTGACCGTTTTAGATCTATATTCCAAGAAAGTGAACGCAGAACTATACATTAACAAAGAAATCAACTCTTGTCAACATCAACCGAACAGGTTAACACAGGCAGATCCTAACATATAAATCCAGATCATACTTAAAATAAATACTCTCAGCCCTCTCATATTTACAGAGCGTACCTCCCTTTCCCACAATTGCCCCAAACACGCCCATGTTAATAAATATCCTACAAAATTCTACCTTTCATCATTAATTTAATATGTATGTTGATGGAGAACCACAAAGTTTTGTTAAGTTCTGTACAAAAAAACCTCTATAAATATAATATTTTAAAACAGTAGGTTGTAGCAAGAGGCGGCTATATACAAAGAAATAAGGGAGTGCCTCGCATCAAGTAAAAATCTGTATAAAAGATTATACATAGAAACCTTTACATCCTTTGGATGTTTGAAACATGGAATTTTTGTGGTTGTCCATCAACAAAAATAAATAGGAAGTTTTAGAAAAACCGTACGGATGAGTTGGACTAATTCCTCCACGGCCTGTAACACAAGATCAATGACAGGTTTAAATCCCGTTGACAAGCGGGATATATGACAGCGTGTGACAAGATCGGTTACGTGCTATGCTTTGTGATAGAGTTGCCTAGTCGGGTCTGGCGTTGCAGCATGTCATATAGTATGCTTGTCATGGTTACGCTAAGGACACATGGGACTGGCAACGTTTCTTCTCGCCGAGCGTCAAACATCTCTCTTCAGTCCTCAGGGTAAACCGTCGTCTTCCAAACTTAGTGCAACACGCTGGGGGAAGAAAACAAAAGTACATTAAGAGAGGCAGACATGTATAGACGGAAATAACTGCTCAGGTCTAAAATGAATGTCAGTGTGTGCATGCAGGGAGAATACTTTATTGTTGCATGTTGTACACAGATACTGACCAGTGTTACTGTTACACTGTTATTACACTTGTGCTGGAAACATCATCTCTCAACTCGAATACTGATTGTAATTAATTAAATTTAACTCCCCTGCAATTCATAATGGTTTTGCCCACTCGTAACTTTATGCTTGGAAGTTCAATAGTACGAAAGTCTGAATCCACTCCAATGATCATAACAGTCATTATATCTGCGTTGTCGGCCATGGTATAACGTGTTCTAATACTCACAGCTGGGTAGACATGACCAATCTGCGATGTTCGTCCTATATGAATCTCTTCTTCCTCTTCTTCTTCCTCCTCAGTTGTTTTGCGATACACAGGATTATCAAAGTTCATGCTCTTTGTATTCTTTCGTTTCCAGTTCCTCCAGATGAGATATCCAGACAGGCAGAGAAGGGCCAGGACGGCTAGAAGAAGAGATGGCCAGAGACATTAGCAGGATGGACACTGTACTCTGTCTGTCTTATTAAACTACATGGAGTGCCATGTGCAGCTTTAAGTGGAGACATCTGACATCTTCTGATAAGTTCTGCCCCTGACCATATACAGATGATACATTACCAAATACAAGTGCTACATAGGGATAAATACAGGCACTATAGATCAATGGAGTAGACTGTAAATCTTCATAGACATTGCAGAGCCGTACATTGTGCTGCAAGGGCTACATATATCTTATATACAGTATATTACTCACCAACAGGCACAGCTACACCAATCACTGCAGCAGTTAGTGTGGACCTGAGATCAGAATCTGCATTTCCATCTGTAATAATAAGACAAATATATAAATACATGAATGTGTGGGTCACAGCTTATTACAATGTTAGATGATGATAATACACAGAGAACAGAGAGGGGTCTAATTCATAACAAAGCACCAACCACAAGCTGCTACAATAATAATGAAATAGGAGCTATCCACATAATTATACCCCAGGGAATATGTATACACAGGAGGAAGTGGTGGCTATAGTCTTCCTATAGTGAAATGAACAACAGTATTGTAATTACCAATTTATAAATATTTTACAATCAACACTATTATAGTAAAAGTATGTTCACCAGATACATCCAGGGCCGGATTAGGAGTCACATGGGCCTGGAGCTGAAAATGATATATGGCCCACTGGACTGGTTAGTGTAGTGTATCTCTGTAGTGTGTAGTGGTCAATTACATGTGGGCCATTTAGTCACACTGTACCCTCCTTCATCACACACACACATCAGTAGCTTTAGCACTATAGGCCTTTTTGACAATGTAGGCCTGGGGCTGCAGTCCCATTAGCCCAATTGTTAATCCAGCCCTGGATACATCACATGGTGATTATTAGAGACCATCTACCCCCTTCCCTGTGCCAAACCTAATAGAACTGGTGATTGAATCATTCAAGAATTATAGACACTCCGAATGTCTGGTGCAAATGTTTTATGTATTATTCTTTGGACTACACTATACAATAATATTTGCCAATCAGTTCAAATATCGTATACTGAGTATCCAGCTTAAACCAGGCAAGCAGCCATTAACTCACACCTCTAGGATGTGTAAACATTATATAGTAATTCTGGATTCCTCTATACATATGTATCTGGTGTATAAGGTGGCTCTTTGCAATTGACTGATGGTACATGAGGGCATGTGGAAGTCATTTATGGATTACATTACTATCAGTTCTTCTGCTATGAATGAATGAAACCAGTGTATGATATTGCGACAGCGGCTCTTACAATGCTGGAATACACTGTTGTTCCCAGTGGTCATGACCAGGATCTCCCCGTGGGTGGGCTTAGAGGTAGACTGGAGGTTGTGGGTAGTACTGGAATGATTGGGAGTGGTCACTGCAGTAGCGGATGTAGTAGAGGAGGGTGTTGTAGTAGTCAGGGTAATTGAAGCATCGGTAGCTGGGGAGTCAGTTTTGAGAGGTGGTAATGTTGGTTCAGTAGCCGTTGTTGCTGCAACTAGTTAAATAAAAAGAAAAAACAAGACAGGATAATAAGGTATGATATTTTCAGTTGGCACATTAACTTTGCTGATCTACGCCCTTACCTTTCTTACAACTTCTCATATCTGGTCCCAACGCCACGCCGTCCGCACAGGCACATGTGTATTTGGGAGAATGGACAGAAATCTGCGGAGCTGCCAGACACAAGTACTCGCACCCACCATTCGGAAGAGGACCCTGGTTGCAGGCATTTACCGCTACATAAAAGAAACATGGACCATGTTTAGCCCTGTGTATAATAAAGACATCATGCCACACAAAAACATTCATTAGAGGGTCTAAGACCACTCAATGTTAATTGTAATGATATAAATTATCTGCTCTATTTGTCTTGTGGAATGTGTGTATTATGACCAGTGCGGATCTCTCCTCCTAAGGAACATGCTGTTGCAGCAGTCTCTTACAGGGAGAAATTCTGCTTTGTGGGGGCATGACACTATGATGTGTTCAGATCCCTGTCCTTGACTTGCTCCATCTCCTCCATACTCAGATATTTTCCAGCTTTGTTGCACTGTGATACTTTCTACTTGTGTTTATTTGTTAGTCGCTCTATACTAGAGGTAAGGCAACCTGCGGCTCTCCAGGTGTTGTCAAACTACATAGAGTGGGTGGTATATGGGAGGAAAGCAATCCTCTAGTGCAGGGGTAGGCAACCTGCGGCTCTCAAGGTGTTGTCTAACTACAAGTCCCAGCATGCGTTACTATTGGGACGATTACCAGCAGCTGGGAGCCCCCTGTGGAGATGGCAGAGATTGTTCTTGTACCTTTAGGTTGTTTCAGCTGATGAACCACAACAATGTCATGAGGATTGTTGAGATTCTCAGCCAAGACATAAATCTCCTTCCCGGTCAGTCTGTTGGCGCAAAAGATGGCTTCATTCTCCAGATCTGTCCAGAACACCTTATCCTGGAGAGAAAGAACGAGGGAGATAAATAATGGAGACACACTATGAAATAACTGGTGCAATGTCACAGGAAGGGGGCATACTGTGAATAGACAAAAACTGAAAAATGATTTATTCCAGATATAGTAAATACACATATACAATGACATATAAATCCCAGTTCAAGAGAAAAACTCCCTTATCTCCCTAACAATCCATACTTAATGCAGCAGCTTGAGTCCTCTTCCTCACTCGTCTCTTCCTCCCCACTCTGTCAATCTTTATACTGGCTTCCAATCCCCTTCAGAATTCTTTTAAAGCTCCTCAACACAACCTACAAAGCTCTCTCCTCTTCCTCTGCTCCATACCTCTCCTCGCTTATCTCTGTCCACACACCATCCCGTCCCCTCCACACCGCTAATGACCAAGGCCTCACATCCCACCTGATCACCACCTCTCACACGCATCCTGAGCTGCCCCCTCCACTGGATCGGCCTACCTCAACCTATTAGACTACCTACCACCCTCCAAGCCTTAACACACTCACTCAAAACCCACTTCTTCAGACTGGTCTACGCCTCCTTTACCTAATCTCTCTACCCGCTCCACCTCATCCCAATGTCTACTGTACTGTCCCAATGTCTTCTGTATCGTCCACCCCTCCCTTAGCATGTAAAATCTCATGAGCAGGGACCCCGACCCTCCTGTTATCTACCTCAACCTGTCCTCATCTCCTCCCTCTCTATATATTATACATATAAATATATATGTATTATATTATACACTTTCCGAACCTCTTTGTTATTACTCTGTACCCCATGCTATGGATTTACTATTCACAATGTATGGTGCTGTATAAATATTATTATTATTAATGTTAATAATAATAATAATGATAAAATAATAATAACAACTGACTGTCCACAAAAAAAATCATAGCAATGATTATCGACCCCAGTCATTAGATGGAGATGAAGTTATGTGCTTATATANCAATATTAAATATATATATATATATATATATATATATATATAAATGTATTGTGTCTCCATATAAACAGCTGTCCAACATGAGTAAATTCTATTTCTCTTGGAAGACATTCCTTGGGGTAAGAGGCAATAAATTGAGCAGCCTTGTTTTCTTAGTGATAAGGGAAGATAATGCAGCAGCACAAATTCCTAATTAAAGTGAGATTGTTAAAGGGAATGTCTTGTGAGAGATAGATGGATATTGTAAGCTGAGAGAAAGTAAAATTAGGTATCTGAAGCCTAGCCGTGGCTAAATAAATATCACAATAACATTGCACCTATCTTCAAGTTTAAGTTCACTACCCATCCCTTTAGCTTTAGCTTAAAGATACATAGCCTATATGTTACCGGACAGTCTAAGGAAAATATCCAATTTCTAAATGTATTCAGCAGTTCCAGAGTTTATCTTGTACACCAAAAACTATGGATTTGATAGTAATGTAGGTAATTTTGGACACTTGTAACCCCTTCTTACTCCCACATGCTGATGGGAGCTGGACTTGGACATAAACAGCAACAGGAGTGACACTTTTCATCTCAGCAATCCAGAAAAAGATGGATTTGTCACTAATATTAGTCGTTTTCCAATCATTTTTACATGTCACTCCCTCCAATTCTAAAATCATGCTGTATGTCGACACATATTCAGTACATTACTGTATTCATGTAATACTGTTATACATGTCCACCCATCTTACCTCAAACACTGCTAGACCAAAAGGATGGCTCAGTGTATCCTCGGAGGAGATTAGAAGTTTCCGGTTTGACCCGTTAAAGTCAATGCTGGAGAGAGTGTGAAGCTTTGAGTCCACCCAGTACAAACGATGTGTCAGGACATCTAGAAAGACAGAATAACAAGAAGTGGATAGAACATTAGTGGCGCACAAGAATATTGTGAGATAAGGACACCAGTCATAGAGACACAGGGCAGATCCAGATGTAGGTGTACATCAGCTGGAAAGGTTCTTCTCACAGTGTCCTGTTCACAAGGTGGCTCTATACTGAATTATGAATGGGAAGTGCTTCTCTAAGGATTGTATGACAGTACACACTGAAGTTTTTCTAAAGACAGTCTAATGCACATTCTATCTAAGTAGACTGGTGACTTGGTGACCGAATACTCTTGGTAAAGTAAAGATCTGTATGAGATAAATATCTACATTAAATGTTATATTCGATTTGGATATTTCAGTGTAGGAACTAGCCAAATATAGTGTTACGTCAACCCTACGATGCACACAGCAAAGGTGCCATGATACAGAGTATACAGCGGTTTGTATAATAAGGCAGTATGGTAGCAAAATAACTAGACAAATCCATATGAAGAGCAGGTAGGACCCTATAAGCCTATTAAAGGTGAAATTGTGTATGGCTGACAGCAATATTGTCCAATTACTAAGGACTATCACATACAGAACAATTTGGTTACTCTGTAATTCAATGAAGCATTGAGGGTCTAACACAAACATTATCCACTCACC
Organism: Platyplectrum ornatum; assembly: GCA_016617825.1. Taxonomy (NCBI): domain Eukaryota; kingdom Metazoa; phylum Chordata; class Amphibia; order Anura; family Limnodynastidae; genus Platyplectrum; species Platyplectrum ornatum. Next base: position 42,844 of record JABWIB010000872.1, read on the forward strand.
TATAGTGATTCCATTGGGCCACTCGATATCATCAGACACCAGTACCTGTCTATCTCCCCCGTTCAGTCCTGCTTTTTCAATTTTAGCTGGGTTTCCCCAATCAGACCAGAACATGAACCTAAAACCATCAGGACACAAAAGACACAGCTATAATAACGCATGGGCTTGTGCATTCATGACTTGCATGCAAAAAGTCGCAACCCATTAAGATATATTGTTACATTCTATATTGTAAATGTAAAGTACATATATATTTCAAATGATGTTGCCTACATTTTATGGGGAAATAAACTGTATATTACTTGGCAGTGGACAGTAGCATAATGTTATTGGTACTGTAGTTTATCTACTTTATGGAGTGGAAAAGGTGACTGAGTACAAGTGGGTGATCCTGAATATAGACATATCATTGTGAAACCTGCTGCATTCTGCAGGATTAGGGAGAATATGTAGTGATTACCTGAATTTTGTTTAACAACACCTTTAAGCTGCCATACACTATAAGATAAATTTTTCCAATTGTAAGATTTTTCAAGAGTGGGCAAAACCATGATGAATTACAGGAGAGGTAATATTAATGTCAGTGTGTGCATGCAGGGAGAATACTTTATTGTTGCATGTTGCACACAGATACTGACCAGCGTTACTGTTACACTGTTATTACACTTGGGTGGAACCATCATCTATCAACTCTAATACTGATTGCAAATAATTCAATTTGCCTCCCCTGCAATTTAACATGGTTTTGCCTCTTGAAAAATCTTTCGATTGGAACAATTTATCTTATAGTGTATGACCAGCTTTATATATGAAGGATGAAATACAGATAGGAGATAATGAGGTTCCACATGTAACATCACTCACCCCGAGGTGGGGTCCACAGCAATGGCTCTTGGTTCCTCCAGATTCTTGTTAAACAGCGTCTTCCGCTTGCAGCCATCAGTGGTGGCCACAGAAATGGTCTTGTTGCCAGAATCCGTCCAGTACATGTTTTTGTGAATCCAGTCAACGGCAAGTCCCTCTGGAGAGTGAAGATGGCTGTCAATCAGTACAGCGTGTTCTGTGGGGTCCGCAACACGGTCCACTGGGGCACTGCAAATCAAATGTAAGCTTTTGAAACTAATGTCGGTCATTTTGGACACCCCATACTGCCGAATCATGGTTTCTCCCGGAAGGGAGAAGCTAAAAGTCAGCATCCTTGACAAAAATACATATAGATTTCCATGGATACAGCTACCTTCACAATATCTGACCATGATGCTTCTATGCTGGTTGGTTTTTTGATTCAAAATGCTTAAACACTTTACAAACATTCCCTCTATCACATACATATAGGAATCTAACCTTTGCCTTATAGTGCATTAATGTCACCTCTAATACGCTATGAAGCATGTACTGCCTGTAGATCTGGAAGGATATGTGGTTAGCTCAGGGAAAAATAGAAAAGTTATTTACCTGTAAATTTTGCGGTGGAAAAGGTCGCACCAGTAAATCTTTTTGTTTATCACTTCTACATCCAGAGAGACAACATTTTTTAACTGTGAGGCGAGGCGCGAGTAATCTCTATGCACCAGGTCAATCTGACGGAGTTCATGTCTGTTTGTAAAGATCAGGAATGGGCTCTGCCCTGGAGGAGACAGGAAGAGATTATATGTTAACATCTAGGTAACCTCATCAGTAAGCTGCTGTTATGATGCAAATGCTTAATGTGAATTCTACAATGCTATATCTGTATATTTGGCTTGGTTTTCTATTTCCATCTACACATTTTAAGAGTAACATTAGCTTTCCAAAAAAACACGGGGTCTGTCACCTGGGTGGCTACACACTTACATTTTGTAATTAGCTGCTTTGAAAGATCTCTGCTAATGATCTCCAGCTGCACAATGTTTTATACTGTATTGTACTATAATGTACACACTGCCTTGTTGATCATCTAGAAACCTTTGTTGCAGTAATTATTATTATTAACGTTTATTTATATGGTGCTCACGGTTTCCGTAGCACTGTACAACTGGGAGAAACATTACAACTGGTAACCAGACAAGTATAGGTACAAAGTGCTTACATAGAGTGGTTACATAGTGATTACATAGAGGTGGGGAATAATGTGAACTAGTGTGGTATGTGGAATGACATGACTTTTGAGGGATCGCTTGCAGGTATGGAGGGTGTTTGATAGCTTGATAGGTTGTGGTAGGTCATTCCAGTGAAGGGGAGGCACGGGAGAATTCCAGTGAAGGGGGGCAGCACGGGAGAAGTCCTGAATCTGGAAATAAGAGGTGGTGATCAGGTGGGATGTGAGGTGGTGGAGAGCGGAGAAGAAGTGTGGATGGAGATGAAGAAGGAGAGGTAGGGAGCAGAGGAAAGAGCTTTGCAGTGAGGATTTTGAAGATAATTCTTGCCGAATGGGAAGCCAATGTAGGGATTGACAGAGTGGGGAGTTGAAGGTGGTGCAGTGGATGAGGAAAAGGGGTCTAGCAGCTGAGTTGAGAATTGTTTGAAGGGGCTCAAGGTGGTTGTTAGCCAGTCTGCAGAGGAGGCTATTGCAGAGCCAGTCAGACCTAGGGAGTCAACTGAGTAGAGAGAAGTGGTCATTGGATTTGGCAGTGAGGTCATTAGTGACCTTGGTCTGGGCAGTTTCAGCAATATGCTGCAATTACACGCCCATCCACAAGGTGGTGATGTACTGAATTATGAATGTGAATCATTGGTCTAAATATCGTGTGTCAGCACACACTGAAGTTTTTCAGGACATCAGGACAGACTGAACAGATTAATAGGAATGCAGTCTGTAAGAATGACACATGGTAAGATCAACAACAACCGAAGAATAATTTGCCTTAACAAACTCCATACATCTAGTGAATTGGTTCCTATGAATATGAATATATTCCCTCCAGACTTCTGAATGTACTTCATGTTGTACACAGACCAATGTACCGATATCTGCTTCTGGTTCTCTTCTCCATCACTCCACTGTCTACCTCACAAACTCACCAGCTGCTTTGCAGGTTTTGGAGACACTGTCCATCTGATATCCCTCGTAACATTCACATTTATAGTCTCCTTTATAGTTCACACAGATCTGGCTGCAGGCATCAGGGTTCTCACACTCATCAATGTCTGAAAGGAAACATATCCATCACAAATAGTACTACATGATCATCATGACCCCTGTAACTCCTTGTATGCTGTATATAGCAGTCAGGAATCGCGCAGTGATGCCTTCAGAAGTATGCAGCAGGAATAGAAAGCGATACCCCGTTCCAGCGACGTCATAACCTTTTTTTAATTGAGGGGCAGCAATTTGCCTACCTCTGCACAGGTAGACAGCATAATTGTTCACTTGGTGGTTTATTTAGGTCCTTATGCAAGAACTCGCTGAGTCCCAGAAACAGGATTGGAAAACAAGGGAGAAGGTATCATGGAAACTATTGTATATTAGATATGACATTTTAGGACGTGAATTCGTTACCTCCACATGTCTTTTTGTCAATTAGCTTATAGCCTGTAGGGCAGTCACATTCATGTCCTACTTTCAGGTCTCTGCAGATGTGCGAGCAGCCCCCGTTATTCGCCAAGCACTCATTGACACCTAAACGCCAGAAGACAATATAATGACTAATATCCGTCCATGGGGATAACAAACCATAAAAAAAAACAAATGTGCTTTGTGAGATGGTCTTTTGTGTTTGCATTAAGTCATATAAGGATTACATATAAACACAATCTCCCATATATTATGTGTAGACTGTGGCAGATTTATACTAAATACATAAACAGTTAAGTAATAACTCACAAAGGGCCTTTTGTGTGCATATCAACATTGTATCCAGACATCTCACATAGAAATATATGAGCTGTGTTTTGGGAAAGAGGATTTATCTGTTTAAGAGACCTGATATATGACTTATCTGTGTTTTTTCAAGTTAGGGTTACCCATGTCGGACCCGGTCAAGAGGCCCAGGTCACGCATGTGAGTGGATAATAGAATCTGTGCTGTTATATATAGTAATATATAGAACATATTATATGTGTTATGGTTAAGTGAATGCTAAATAGTAAATGTACAAAATAGCTTAAAGAACATTTTCTAAAAAGTATCACAGAAAAGAACAAAAGGTCAGTGTCCTAGACATCTAACCACATCTTCCCTCTTTCTGTCCACGTGAGCTGACATTCTACATGCCTGTTCTTACATTCTTCCTGTTTTACTTTTATACTAAATGATGTTTTCCTTAGCTAGCCTGAAATAACTATTAGTGCAGCCCATTCTATGTATATTTTTGGTTTGTTCTCCTATTAACCACACCGTTGACGTTATTGTGTAGTCGTTGGGTCTTTACATGGCACACATGTAAAGACCCAACAAATACAACAGGTACATTATCTAATCATATATTAAATGATCAGTTCACAACTATACCTAATACTCACCACATTCATTGAGGGGCTCATCTGACCAATCCCGGCAGTCTTGTCGGGAATCACAGACTTTCCGGATATCAATGCATTCACCATTTTTACACTTGAAAGTTCCCTCTGTGTCACATGGGATTTTCACTGCTGTACATACAACAAGGGAATTACTAGTAGCAAGGGAACAGCCTTATGTTTATGTCTAAATGTAAATCTATTTTATTAAAAGAAACTCACCGGTGTGGCATCCTGTCTCATCACTGCCATCAGAACAATCTCGAACTCCATTGCACTGATACATGCCATGTACACACGAGCCATCTCCACACTGGAATTCATCAGGACGACAGGTTACCATAGCTGAAGAAGACATTAACACCACACACCACATCATTAAACATCTTATAGCATATACAACATGATCACTATGGACCAGATCCTGACTTACGTACTATTGAACTTACGACTGAATTAAGTGCGAGTGGGCAAAACAATGTTGCAGGGGAGGTAAAATGAGTGTTTGCATGCAGGGAGAACACTTTTCTTTTGTTTATTGCACACAGATACTGCCACAGACACTTATTACACTGTTATTAGACTTGGGCTAGGAAACGTTATCTCCCAACTCTAACACTGTTTGCAATTAATGAAATGTAACTCCCCTGCAATTCAACATGGTTTTGCTCGCTCGTAAGTCACTCGTAAGTCTGGATCTGGTCCTATGAAACTATAGCAGCATTAAATAATAATGTAACCGGTATGGGAATTTAACTGCTTCAATCAGATGTCTAGGTTACCGTCTCAACGGGATTAGCTGTAAAATAGTACTCACGGCAATTCAACTCATCGGACTTGTCCTTGCAGTCTTGGTCTCCATCGCATCTCCAGTTCAGATGAATACATTTGCCATTGTTGCATCGGAACTCCTGCGCGCTACATTGCGTCACGGCCTGCGGCTGACTCTTCAGGCCGCAGCGATCCTCGGATTCATCGGACTGGTCTACGCAGTCGGGCTGTCCGTCGCACACCCATTTTTCAGGGATGCAGACCCCTTTCCCGCATCGGAACTGCCCGGCTTTGCAGGTGACTATGGCACAGTCCCGCTCATCGCTGTTGTCGCCGCAGTTATCGACGCCGTCGCACACAAAGCTGGTAGCGACACACAGTTTATTACTGCACTGGAACTCGCCACGTGGGCAATCTGAAGAGACAAAGGGCATTATTAACGAAATTGCTTCGGTGGGTTATTTCATTAAACACCAGATCTGGTGTTCCACAAATGAATTAGTTATCTCAACATCTAAAGAGACCAACGATACTCTCCTTGCCCTATATGAAGGGTCTTTCTTCAAGGAGTGTTAGCAAATTATAGCCATTATGAAAACTGCACTGGCAACATGTTTCACACAGACAAGAGGGCGATAAAGGACATTTTCACGTATCATCTGAAATCAGAATGTTTTTAGGATTACAATGCAGAAAGCATTGACAGCTGCTTCACCAACGATGATTGTTATAATTATCTTTACAAACCCTTGCGTTTCTCACTCTCTGAAGATGATGTTATTGGAAATATTCCAATGGTCTCCCTATGTCACTGTTTTCCTATACCCTAATAGTGGTTATTAGGGGGAAGGGAAAAGGACATATACATGGAAAGACAGCTAGAATATATATAAGTGTGTAAATATAGAAATAGAAAACTGGACACACACAGACATATACACCTACTGGTCTTCCTAGACATACTGCTCGTAGATCATTGCGGCATCTATCTATAAGCTTCCATTCAGAGGGTTACTAAGGATGGGTCATCAAGCCCTGTCTACACTTAAGCTGGCCATACACTATAAGATACATTTTTTTTTTTTTTAGGAATTGGAAGCAGGCATACACTGTACAATAATTGTATGGGGGGGGGGGAAATAATATGCAAATTAGTAATTCCAAACTTTTTTTTTTTTTTTTTACAAAAAAATCGTTTGGTTTATGCTTTTAAATTGAGTCTCAATGGCAGGTTTATTGTAAGTGCCCATACACTGTACGATTGTTTACCTTAAAAACGATTTAAGACCATAAAATCAAAAAATCGTTTTCAACCGATTTTAAAACGATATTGGCCGATCGTTCGAAAAAATCATTCACATACACTGAACGATTTAGAAATGCTCAAGGTTCGAGGAAGTGATTTTCCTGAAAACCTTTGGGTTTTCATATATTCAGTGCAGAATTCCTGCTTTGCAGCAGACGCAGTCCAAACTGACAATTTACACGTCCTACAAGCAGACATCGCCCAAGGGTATTAAACCTGGACCAGCTTCATGGTCAGGAAAAGTTAACAGAAGTCCCCATCTACGCCTCCGCTACACCTGTTCCTGACCACAGTACACAGTGTGATCATATAAGATACCAATTATGTTTCCTCCTGCACTGTATCTTTTCATGCAAGATAAAGCCGTATGCTCCGTGCCAAGAGAAAGGAACATTCTAATTAAACACAATGGTTTTCTCGGGAATGTCAAGGTTACAGCGCACACCACGGCACAGTCTCCGAAGATGAAAACACGCTACAGAAAAGAAGACGAATAGTCAATAACATATACTTTATCTATAGTGAATAGGCAAAACAACATATAGGCCTCACAGATGAGCCCATTGCGTGCGTCATCACCACGGCTCAGACTCAACTATATTTAACTTCGCACAGGCATTGTCATTGTTCTTACTTTTTAATTTACTATGTAAAACAGATAATTTAGCTCATACACACATAGTAGCTTCCATTTAGTTGGTGTTGGGACTGGCCCACATTTGAAAGTGCTCTATATACTAAGCTCATTGTTATGCGATAATGTCGGTTATTCATGAATATTAAGTTATTGGGATTTACAAACCATGAATCACCATGGAAAACTGCTGATGAGTAGAAAAGTGGGGTCAGGTCATATATGGTCAGGGCCGATGCCAGGTCTGTGGGTACCCTGGGCAAGACCTAGCGGTTCACATAGGAGAGGGGCGTGTAATTATTTACATGACGGGTTATGATATAATCAGAGGACCGTTGCTCTAGTGGTAGCACCGACCCTGTATATGGTGAGACCTCTAGCCTACCCCCCCTATCAATGTAATAAAATAAAATAAAAAAGTAGCAAAGAAAAAATGAAACAAAAAAAGAAAAACCATTGAGTATCCAGCGGCAAAAAAGCTGACACAGGCGATAATCCGGTTTAGTACCAGAATGAATGAAACCTTTGTGCATGCACAAGGACTGGGCTTCATTGCGAGGAGCTACGTGATCGGTGATCATCTCGCAGGACAGAATTAATAAATCCTACTTATTTAATTTATATTAAAATAAATATCATATATATTATAATATAGGGTAGCCAGGCTCGCAGCGAGAAGCCAGCCTGTCCACCCTAATTACATTTATTTTAATAAATAGAGCCCATAAAGTTCTGGAATCACCTCTGGTTCAGCAAAGGGACGAAGTTAATCACAAAACTTCCATGGGGCATCTCGGCCCTTCACTCCGAAAACAGGAGGGGTGAATTCTGCCCCTCAGAGGGGGGCTTGTACAGCCTTATCCACTGCTGGAGAGTACATATTCCTGGAATTCGCATGGGGACATAGGAGAGTGACCTCTGGACAAGCATTTGTCTTCTGCTCGGAGCTACAGGGGATGTGGTTTAGGGTCTAGTATTCTCAATGCTATCACAAAGAACAATAAATATGCACCAAGGGCCCAATGTTCTTATCTAGACTGCAGAGGAAGAGGGATGTCCCTGGGCTTTCTATTAGAAAAAGTCGTAAAAACTGTCAAATAAATAATAAATTTTTGGAAGTCTGAAAAGTAGACGCTTTCACTGTACTATCTACATACTACATACTTCCCCCCCCACTCTCACATAGCGGAAGTACTTTATGCTTTCAGTCTAGCCGGACTTATTTGTTAATCCAGATCTGGTCCACATTTGCTTTTTTCGTATGGAAAAGGTACCAGGTACTCAACTAAAGTTGTAAACTGATACTACTGTCCCCCATGGGGTTAAGACGAAGGCCATGATTTATGTGAATCACAGCCAAAGCCCCCACCCCTGACTGGCAAAACCCATGTATTTCATATGAATGATGCCCTGCCCATTCATAGTAGTGATCAGTGCTGGAGGCAGTGATATACATTAAACCATTGCCTCAGATCTGATGCCAGGGGATTTGCAGACTCTCCTGGGATATTGCCCGAAATTAGGATTAAGTCGAGATTCTGAGTCTGCAACACTGAGATATAAGCCCCAGATATAAAACCAAAACTGGGCTGTATTTTTTTTTATAGTGTACAGAAGAGGTTCTCAACCCCGGTCCTCAAATACCAGTAATACCCCTTTTCCACTGACAAAAAGGGTGATTAGACCCAGGTGTTCTGTCTGGCAGTGGAAAAGGTGTCTACCCTGGAAAAACCCAGGTTCACACTGCAGTGGAAAAGGGCTTTTTTATATTTAACCTGGGAAAAATGCAGGGTTTAAACCCAGGCCTGAACCTGGGTTCTTGGTGGAAAAGGGGTATAACAGTGCATGTTTTCCAGGTTTCCTTGCTGGCGAATAGCTGTGTTAATTACTGACATGTCAGAGTCACAGGTGGTTCTCATTGCTTTACTTGTGGCTGTGAGGAGATCTGGAAAACATGTACTGGTACTGGTTCTGGTACTGGAGGACCTCTGGTGTACAGTATATAGTATAGTGTATCAGAACTACTGTTGGTGGAGCAGGTGCAACTCACCAGGTACCATTCCATCACAGGGGCCCACCACCACATATTAGGGCCCAAGAGAACTTCTATAGCGATTCCCTGGGGTCCTAATGTAACATGGGCCGCTCCTGCTTCTAGCACTGCCGGTCCAGGAGTTTGAGATCCCTGCAATCTCATGCTTATTCGGCTGCATTTCGGCCTAGCAGCCAGAACCTGAGCCACCAATGATAATATATTACACATGTAAATCCCAAAGGGACAGGAGGGTTTGGGAATACACATTTATGACAATCTTTGACACTCTGAACACAGGAATGAATCTCTCTAAGAGCTTTATGGCCACTACAATATCTAAAGCATCTGATCCAGAGATAGTGGGGGCATCAGGGCTCTGGACATCAATCCTGCCACAATAAAACTTTCACACTTCTTATCTGGAAACTAATTAACGATTTACCATCCAACTCATCCTGTCATGCTGTTTTTTACATTTTTTTTTTTTATGTCTTTGCCCTGTTGTGTGTGTGTGTGTGTGTGTGTGTGTGTGTATGTGTATGTGTGTTTCTTCAGATGTATTTTTATACCATGCCTGATGAAAGCTCGCATTTTAACATCATCTCTTTTATCTCTGTTAGCCATTTAAAAGGTCTCATATTTGCAAGATTGCTATTTTTGTTTTCCTCATTGAAGAACAACAAAATTCGAATAGATCAATGAATGTAGCTTATTACAGGAGGGGGGTCATTTTTCAGAGGAAGAGGGGTATTGCACCAGAAGGACATGTGTATAAACAGGAGGGTGGAAAGTTCAAAGCAAATGTGTGGAAGAATCACTTCACTGAAGAGGTAGTGGATAAGTGGAATTGCCTCCCATCAGACAGACTAACACATGAGAGCAGTATAACAAGCAGTCTGTTATCTCCTATCTTGTCTTTCTATGAAGTGTGTTCAGTTTTATGTCTGTATTCTAAGCTGGAGATAATATTTTATTACCCAAATGTCAACACCATAAATGTCAAAAGCTCTTCAACAACATTCAGACCCCGGCATTCCTGGTGTTCAGGGGATAACCCGGACCTCATTACTGTGTGTGTATTCCTGTAATAAACCTGTTACCTCTGATGAGCCCAAACCTTAGAGAGTCACGTTATGTCATTGCGCCTCCGTCACAGGGACATCAGAGGTGTGGGGACATTTCTGGCCAGGTTTTAGAAGATTTAAAGGGCGGCTTATTATGCGTTTATTAATGTTGTGTCATATACAATTCACTGTCCCACTGTTCCTCCCTTATGGGGACAAACTGGTAGAAAAGGGTTTTGGTTCCACTGATATGCTGTGGTCGCAAGCCGAAAAAGGGATAGGGCTTTGGTGCGGCTGAGCAGGGCGGGGTTTGGTCTGGGTGGGGGCGGGGTTTGGCCTGGACAACTGTCCCGCTCCCTCCCCCAGCAAATGTTGGGAGGTATACATTCCCATCCATGCTTAGTAATGTTATAGATAGGAGCTTTGCAGACCAAGTTCTAAATCCTCCATGCTGCCGTTTGGTTTTCCCTTCCTGGAAGGGAGAACAGAAAAGAATTAGACAAGTATACTTTAGGAAAGAGCAGCCACGTAACTATGGGGGTGCAATGGTTGTGTCTGCTATGGGCCCAGAGGAAAGGAGGGCCCATTAACAGCCACTCACCCTGCAATGTAAGCAAGCTGCCAGAGGTTGGCAGTTTAAATCAGCGTTGCATCATTGAATACTGAGCACTGTTTATAACTAGACAGCTTCATTCACACAGATGGGGCTGCACAGCTCTTTGGCCCAAGTCCTGCAACTTAAACATATAGTATATTCTGCTTACTCTATATGTATGATCGGCACATACATCCTATAAAATGCTAACAAAAAGAGGTTTCCAACATCTAATATATCTGCCTGTGCAGGTAAATTCATTGCTGCAGGGATGCATTGTCTGTGCATGAAGAGATAGGGGACATTTCATTTTAGTTTGCAGAATGTGATTCCGCAAAGATGAAGGAAGATACAACTTAAGAGGTGCCATAGAGACGCCATAGGTTTTATGGTAAGTTACCATAATAGAAGGGAATCAGCGGCTTTGTCTAGTAGTTGAATAGAGCCCTATTTGAATAAATATGTATCATTATGCCTATACAGCCTAGAAGAGCAATACACAGTGGGATCTGAATGCACAATTCATATGAGCAATGCTGATCAGAGTAAACCATTCACTACATTGATTTTCAGCCACAGCCCGATGTGACCTGATCAACATGATTCTCCACTAAGGAAAGGTCCTTATGAACCTCCCCCCTCTGCTGACAAAAATCAAAATGGACCTGGACACCTGGTCTTCCAAACGTCTCTCATGGCTGGGACGGATCAACGTGCTCAAAATGAACGTCCTTCCCAGATTCCTCTACGTCTTTCAGGCTTTTCCGATTTATATTCCCCCATCGTTTTTTACGGCTGCGCAGGCCGTCCTGGTCAACTTCATCTGGGGTGGTGGTAGACCACGGTGCCAAAGGGATGTTTTGTTCCGTCTAAGAGGGGATGGGGGCCTCCAAGCACCCTTACTCATAGCCTACTATCGCTCTGCTCACCTGGGACGTGTCCTGGACTGGTCTTCTGCTTCCCCGGGTCTGCAATGGGTCTCCATCGAGAATGGTTTCTCCCGGACACCACTTCAGTTCCTCCCATGGCTACCCACCTTCCCTACTTCCACTCACCCTACCATCTCGCCTACCCTCCGGATCTGGCGTCGCGCGCGTCTGAAAAATGCGATTTCCTCACAGCGTTCTCCCCTTTCCCCTCTCTGCCACAACCCCGATTTTCCTCCTGGCATGGATCCCCGGCACCTGGCGGACTGGACAGCAGTGGGGCTCTCGCGATGCCATCATGTTCTCCACTCTGGAGATCTGCCTCCTTTCTCGGACCTGCAAGCAGCGCACTCACTGTTGCCCTCCTCCGCCTGGTCCTACACCCAGCTTCGCCACTTTCTCTCCTCCACCAGATATGGCCCATTCTTTAAACGTACCCTCTCCCCATTTGAGGCGCTCTGTTCCCTTTCTTCCCCTCCCAACCATGCTATCTCTGCAATTTACAAACTTGTCCTTCGAGACTTCTACCCTGTCGGTCCCAGATACCTGGCCGCTTGGGATAGAGATCTGACTGATCCTCCCTCTCCTCTCTGTGATTGAAACACAGCTCAAAATTCTCACCCGCTGGTACCGAACGCCTCAAATGCTCCANTCCTTCCTCCCCCACGTCTCCCCTATGTGTTGGCGCTGCGACCTTGCGATAGGCTCTCTGGCCCATATCTGGTGGGGCTGCGCGATCCTCGCCCCCTTTTGGTCCCAGGTCCTAGTTATAGTGCGCCGGGTGGTGGGGCCAGACATTCCTACAGACCCCAAATTTTGGATATTGTCCCTCCCTCCATGTTCACTTGCCTCCCTGAAACGCTCCCTTCTGCTGCAGCTTAGCAATGCCGCGCGGACGGTGATCCCTGTCCATTGGCGCTCGCGCTCCCCTCCTACAATCTCTAAGTGGATCCAAAGGGTTGAATTTTACCGCTCCATGGACGAAATGATCCTCTCGGCCACGGACCGGTTTGATGTCTACACCGCCACGTGGCTCCCTTGGCTCTCGTATATGGACTCCTCGCCTCCTACTCCTTAACCTTGATACCTGCTTAACTCTGCCTGTTCCCCTGACCTACTTCAGCTGCCGTTCCTCCCTGCCCGCACCTGGCTCCTCTTATACCCCCCCCCCTTTCTTTCTCTTCCCTGCTGCTACCCCCTCTCCACCTCCCCCTCCCTTTCCTCCTGACTTGATATTGCTGTCTGCCTTATTTGCCGACCATCCGGTGATCTTTGTTTATGTACACAGCTCTTGTATTACCACCTGATTAGGTTACCCATTGACTTGTTACATTTGCATTTCCATGCCTGTTCTCCTGTTCTGAGTTTGTCATGTTATGGCTTTTCAATAAAGACAGAATTTATACTAAGGAAAGGTCCTTATACCGGCACCACTTACCTTTCCTGCGGGGAGCGATAGTTAAGGCAGAAGAGGAAGGGGTGCACAGACAGGAGGCCCATGCACCATGTCAGGTCAGGGGATATTCGCCCCCAGTGGGTGGCAGGTTCACCTTCCCCATGTCACGCACTCCATCAATATATGTATAGCCATAATAAATTCATAAGAGCTCTGCATCCCCCACTGCGCAGCCTTGCACAATGCAGAGCTTTCATCATTACTCGTCTTATTGCACCACTTACTAACTTCTAAAGGAACCCTCCCCTGGCACATGCAGAACGTATGGGCTACTTATGAGTCCAGAACACTAACTTAAGTCCTACACATGGAGCCCAAATCTTAAGGGTGTTAAATGGAATTAGATCTTATGACAGTAATGGATGGGGAGGTTTTGCTCTACTTGTGGGGCTTCTTTTTACTCCAGGGCCTAAATCTACTATGTGGTGAGATTGCAGCGATATTGAAAAATGAGGATGTTGCCCATAGCAACCAATCAGATTCAAGCTCTCAGTTTCATTTTACACACTGTAGAATGTGAGCTCGAATCCAATTGGTTGCTATGGGCAACATCCCCACTTTTNAATCTCACTGCTTGGTAAATTAAGGCCCTGGAGTAAAAAGAAGCCCCACAAGTGAAGCGAAACCTCGCCATCCATTACAGAAGCATTGAAGGATAGGTAGCTGCAGGCCATAACCTCTAAGACGCATGGCCGGGATACATCGCATGTGCTAAATGCACATGCAATGTACATGAAATCAGCAGCGATTAACCAGAATCGTTCCTGGCGCAGGCAAGATTCAGCGATGCGATATGCAACCGCGGGAGCGCACGTCGCATTATCACACGGGTGTATGGCCAGCATTAAACTGTGAAGTACAAGAGGCAGAGCAGGGTCGTAAATAAGAAATAATGCATAATAATAATAATGCCATTTGATTTACGGAGCATTTTAAGACTCCAGACATACTTGAGGTCCAGACACAGATAGCCATGATGACTGATACCTTTGCAGGATACACAGAATTGGGCAGGCAGGACCTCCTAGGGGCGGGGAGCTGTCCTGCTGTGGGGTGTGGTAGGGGATTTCCTCCCCCCCCTCCCAAAACCAGACTTTCACTTTTGCAATACTCGAGCTGCAGAGGGCCAGACACTATCACATGCAGCCTCTCCCTGCTATAACACAGTTAAAGCACACGCTGCAAGGAGCCCAGGGCGAAACAGAGTCCCCAAACAGAGATGTTACCAACAAGAAGGTAAGTGGCCCACATAAGAGTAAATCAGAATAGTAATTATTATTATTATTAATGAATCAGTTTACTTGTGCGAATGGTACATGCATAACGTGTTTCCCCTATAATAAGACCTATCCTGATAATAAGCCCTACCCTATTTTACAGTAAACTCACTAAAATAAGCCCTCCCCGAAATTAAGCCCTATCTAAATCACAATGAGTTGTCATAATGTCATCAGGGGGAACAATGAGGTGTCATAATGTCAGCAGG
>JABWIB010000873.1:5444-16263 GCA_016617825.1 Platyplectrum ornatum
CGGACAAGACTCCTCCCCCCCCATCACAGGAAGTCCTTTAGCTCACTAGCCCATAACATCTACCGAGTACAGAGTACTCTGATTTGAAAAGTTCAGCCGGCTGTCTATTACCCGGGCATGCGCAATAGCGGTTACTGTACCGCTAATTGCAGTCCCGGGAGAACAGGGTGCCTTCCCGGGAGTCCGGGAGAGCTGCAAGATTTCCGGGAGTCTCCCGGACATTCCGGGAGAGTCGGCAACCCTGGTCTATATCCTATAGGTCAGTTGGTCAAGACCGTCCAATATCTCAATGTCCAGTAATGTTGCAATCATCCCTTGTTCCTTGGTTAATTGTCCTGTCACATTGTATGAGCATGCATATGTTGAGGGAAAAATGTATAATGAATCTTGATGCAGATGCTTCACAGGTAGCATTATGGTATAAGCATTGACTTTCTTTGAAGTATTTAAAGTTATTATTTGGTGAGTCCAATGCTAACCTCAAAGTCAGAAGGATGACTGCCCCTAATTGGTTATGTTCTTTTTTGCCCCAATACAGATGTGTTAGGAGTGAGGGTGATACTGACCCCTTCCAAAGAAGATCTGTAGATAATACTGTTTGTTTCATGATTGTATGAATTAAGTGCATTACTTCCTAACATACTGTATATACTGTATGTGTTTGCAAGGGTAGAACCCTCTTTTCACTTGCACAGCTCTTCCAAACACAGGAACATGGGCGAGAGGTAGAAGGGGATAGATACAAATTACCTGGGCCCAGGCCTGCAGGAGGCCTGCACTGGTAATGATTTAATATTTTTTGTACTATTTTTTAGTACTCTCTGTCTTCCAATTGTCTGTACAGACTCCCTAGACAGTATGCTGTAGCAAATTGAAGCTCAGCAGCTGTCAGCATGGAGTAGTGTTCCTTTAACAGGAACAGGGGCATGAGGTAGGGGGGATAGATACAAATTACCCAGGCCCACGCCTGCAGGGGGCCTGAACCGGTACTGATTTAATATTTTTAGTACTGTCTGTCTTCCAATTGTACTGGTTCTCT
This sequence comes from Platyplectrum ornatum, assembly GCA_016617825.1. Classification (NCBI taxonomy): domain Eukaryota; kingdom Metazoa; phylum Chordata; class Amphibia; order Anura; family Limnodynastidae; genus Platyplectrum; species Platyplectrum ornatum. The sequence continues at coordinate 6,484 of JABWIB010000873.1, forward strand.
AGACAATATAGCAAATTGAAGCACAGCAGCTGTCAGCATGGACTAGTGTTCCTTCAGTGTTACGTGTCAGTGTCATTGACAGCAATGAGTGTTGCAGAGGAAAGATTTTACACAGTTAAACAATGTTAAACTGGGCCTAAATTTACTTAACTGTGGGATTGTAAATGTGGGATGTTGCCCATAGCAACCAATCAGAGCTCACATTCTCCAGTATGTAAAATGAGACTGAAAGCTTGAAACTGATTGGTTGCAATGGGCAGCTTTCCCACTTTTCCAATCCCACAGCTTAGTAAATTTAGATCCTGAAAAGCTGTTGAATATGCAGATTCATTCTTCCATACACACTACCATTTTCCCATCTATTTTTTATCATTTGATCAGTAAAATTGGGAACACTAAAAGGTCCATTTAAACAATGTAATACACCTGCCTTTCCTCACAAGACTGGGGAGTGACAGGGTAGGTCATTCCCCTCTCCCACACGACCGCACTGCTCTCTGTGTAAATGGATGTCTGCACGGAGAGCAGGATCAGCAGATAGTAGAGGACAGAGGGACAGTCTATGTTTCAAATAAGTTTTTCATTGTTGACCTTCTGAATGTCTGAGTACCACATAAAATAAAGGAGCTATATTCGGTGATTTAAGGGTAAAAAGCAAATTTCTGCCTTGCTCCCAACCTATATATGTGCTGAGCCTATATTAACCCCTTAATGACGCTGCCTATTTGGTCCCTAATGACCAAGCCCTATTTTCCAAATCTGGCGTGTCACTTTATGTGGTAATAACTTTTTAATGCTTTTACTTATCCAACTGATTCTGAGATAGTTTTTTCGTGACACATTGTACTTTATGTTAGTTGTAAATTTTGGTTGACACAGTCTGTATTTTTTCGTTAAAAATGCTCAAATTTCATGAAAAATGCGATTTTTTTCAAAATGTTACAATTTGTACTTGTAACACAGATAGTCATACTATACAAAATAGTTAATAAATAATAATTTCAATATGTCTACTTTCTGTTGCCATCATTTTTTAAACCACCTTTAACTTTTTTAGGACATAAACGGCTCATAAACTTATTAGCAATTTTAACAATTTTAAGAAAATTTTAAAGTTTCAAAAATTTAAGGGCCAGTTCACGTTGGTTATTGATCCACCCCCCCCCCCCCCTCCCTCCTTATCTTGTTTGGCCGTGGGGTTTTTTGCATACTGGTCTGGTTGCATTGGGTCTCATTTTATGGGCAGGCCCAGGTCCATTGGGTTTGTTTTTAGGGAGTTTTAGTTTTAGAAATGATCACTCGGGCTAGAGCATAGTATAGTTTGTATTGTGTGTTTTTAGCAGCACAGTAGTTAAACTAGATATAAACCAAGGAAACATATTCTTGCTCACATCTCTAGATCTACTATATCATTGGTTGCTATGGGCAACATACCCACTTTTCTACTCCCGCTGTTTATTAAATATGGGCCCATGTGTGTAAGGGAAGTAACTTCCCCCACCTTTACAGCTGAGATCTACACGCTAAAGGTCTTAATATTAGAAGAAATTAGCATGTTGCTTTCTTTACAAACATTATCATTATGCATTATCTTCTGATATGTCTATATAATGTATAAAAAGGAATGCATATGTATAACCCTCATATGTGCTAGATGCATGCAGTTAGTATAATCATTTGGTAGTCTTGGTAATTGCATTTTGTCTCTGAGGCCTTCTCATACAGTATGTGGAAAGAAAAGGAAAATAAAAGTGTTAACACAACATTTGGAGCCCTTGATGTAAACGCTTTGAGGAGTCGTGTGGAAACACAATCACAATTGTGATGATTTGTTAATTTTATAACTTTAATAAATTACTTTACTATACTTTTTAGCCGACAGATTGACTCCTTCATGTGTAACTCTTATGGGAAAGTCGTTCATTCATGAAATCCTTTTAATAAATAAAATAAATGAGAGCATGCACACATAAATGAATTATCAGTGCCAGTATTTCTAAGCATGGAAATTATAAATGGCCAGACAGTATTAGAGTTATTTTTGGTTAAGTCAAACTGGCACCAGACCGCCCTGTTCACAATGTATCTGGAAGACACTCTGTGTATTGTGTTCCTATTGTTCTAATGTTAGAGGCACTGTTACTGTGTGATGAATCAATATTCGTGACTGCAGCTGCAGCGTATCCCGTCAATAGGAACCAGTGATGCCGGTGACGTGCTGTAGTGAAGAAGCACAGAATGGGAACCATGGATGGGGGTAATATGGAGATGGAGACTTATTTCATCAAAAGTCACTAGAGGCAAATGGCATATTAATAAAGCAGCAAGCAATAGGCAAAGTCACATAAAAGGTAACAAATGCTGCTCAACAAGCTAATTTCAACAAATATATTAAATCTAGGTATTTAGGTCATCCTGAAAATGTATTTACAAGACTAATGCTGGCCATACACCAGTGAGACTCATCGCTGGATCACACTGGTGCACACGCACATGCGATGGACATAAAAGCCGGCNGTGATTTGCATGAATCTTACCTGCAGCAGGCAGGATTCGGTGATGCGATACACGACTACAGGAGTGCAAATCGCATCATCGCACCAGGTATCGGCCTGATGTATGGCCAGCATAAGGAAATGGGTACAATCTTAATAAGTGTCCATAATGGACTAGCAGCTTTTCAGAGCTCATCAAACAGAGAACATCATTAGGATATATCCCAATAAAAGTAGCTTTTATCCAAAAGAAGAGACAGCTGACAGAAAAAACTCAGCGCTCCAATATAAATACCCAATGACCTAAAAATGACATGGCGGAGACGCGAAGTTTCACCAATCTGTGCATTCACAGATCGGCTTTGAATAGCATGGAGTCGGGCACAAAGGCCACATTAGCTTTTAGCAGGGCTGTCTGGACATGGTGCAGGCTTAGCGCAGAGGCACAGAGGCAGGTAATGTCCTATGGACAATTACCTGCCTCATTAAGTGTAAAAAAAAGTTTTTTAAATTTTTTTCAATATTACAAATATTATTTTATTAATTAAAATGTGTATGTGAGTTTTCAGGGTTTTTTAAAATAAATTTACATTTTTTTATTATTTTTTTTTTTCATTCATGAAAGCCGGCAGTGAGTGCAGGCTTTCATACTCTACTAGCAGAGGCTCCGGACTTTTACATTAGCGCAGGGATGCGGAGCATACGGCCTGCACCTGAAACAAAAACTATGAATCAGGTCCGGGATGTGTTTTCATGGTGCTATATGCTTTGTAAATACTACAAAGTTGATTTTCAGGTGATGACGTCTGTTTTTCCTCGGTTTCTAAGGTTCCAATGGGGGTTTCTGGACACCTCTCTCTTACACCCCAGTTGCACTGATACTACTGACAGGACTACGGGACAGCCTGGTCTCTACGTGCAGCAATACAAGTAACATGTTTTCCTGACGTTTGAACGTCTCCCTGGGAGAGTTGGCCGGTATTCTGTACAGTAGTAATTTGTAGGCAATCGTCTCTGGNGTGAATTAATGTAATTAATTACTTTTCATAGTGCTGTGGTCTGCTGTACACATTATAGCCTATTACCCTTTCCTAGAAATTGACTGCCTTGTTAATTTATTCAAAGAGGTCAGAAAAAATGCAAGAATAGAGCAGAAGAGAAGAGTCCGTGATTTACATTTGAAATCAGGAAACAATATTGTCAATGAATGTCCGGGTTGCACCAAACGTTGCTGATTTTGGATAGTGCCATAGTGGGGAAGTTGCCCATAGCAACCAATCAGATTCGAGCTTACATTCTCCAGTATGTAAAATGAAACTGAGAGCTTGAATCTGATTGGTGCTATGGGTAACTTCCCCACTTTTCAGTTCCCCAGTAAATTCCCTGCTTAGTAAATGTACCCCTTAATCAGCCATTTCAGAAATGCTGCCATATGTAATATAGTATTCAATGTATTGAAACAGCTAATTTGTGATCTCACATGGTAAAATAATGCATTACACTTTTTATAGTGCATGGAAATGTGTCTCCATATATTCATATAGAATCCCTGTATCAGTCTCTATGCCATCCACTATCATTTAGGAACAGGCCTTCCATGTGTAAGGAAGGAAGAGGTGGTTTGTGAGATGTAAATACCTTGTGATGGGGAGGTATTTAAATAGTTCAATAAGGGCTGAATTCAACCCCCAGGTACTATCCATACTTCTGCCCCACCCAGGCACTAGGCATGTACATTTGTGAACAAGGTATTAAGAATCCGAGGATCCAAAATCAGATTGCCACAGCTGATGTAATGATCTGAATGGGCTGCTTATTAATACATTAGACACAAGAAAAAGAGAGGAAAATGAGATCAACTTCCAAATGTCAGCACTTACATTGGATAATCATCCCAAAATCCAATCGGTCCAATGGTACAATTATATAAGCTCAATCTGAATAAACCGGAAACAGAACCAACAAAAATAAGTTCTTAAAACATAACTTCAATATTTATAAGATAATGCACTCACAAAAGCTATCTAATGTATAAAAGCCAAAGAAATAATAGCAAAATGTGATGTAATAGCAGAATTACCTCTGTATAGGTATCCCATGACCCACTTCCTGGCTTGGAGCTTAACTTAAAATCAGTGATGCTGGTAGGTTAGTCAATTGAATCTTAGTTGTATTCACTACACTATGGAAAATATGAGATTCAAGCTAACATTCTCAAATAGGCAAAAGAAAAGTTACGTTGGGCGCGCACTAGAACGATTATAGTTCTTGTGGGACTGTTATCGCCCTCATTCACTAGAACAATAATAGTTTTAGTAAGTGTCCAGTTTTTAATTTATTTTTATGTATTAATAAATATATCTATACTCACCAGACGCGGGCAAAATCCCCACTTTTCAAATCCCCAGCAAAATCCCCGCTTAGTGAATTTAGGCCCTAGTGTTACTTGCATTTTATTGTTGTTTTAAAAGTTTTCACTACACACTAGAATGATTTTTTGCCCAATTCCGCAATAATCGTAGAATTGGGCAAACAATCAGCTAGTGTGTGGCCAGCATAAGAGCTACCTGAAGTTTAGAAAATCTAGCCCATACATGAGTACAAACTATAACCTGCGTATATCTGGGCATGTGCTGTGCAAAGGATATGTCAAGTTATAAATTGTATGTTACCCAGAAAACTTCAGCAGTGTTTATCAAGTGTGAGGCAAAATATATGTAAACCCTGATATAAAACATACATGTCTCTGCTTCCCTAGATAGATATTAAGAGACAGAGAAATAATCTGGATATAGTAACATAACATTCTTTGTTAGAAGAGATGGGAAATATTCTGCACTTGTGTCAATGATAATAAATATACTCTTGAAGACATCGGAGCTCTCGCGGCTTCATTAAACGCACAGAGACAATATTCCTGATTGCACGCTCAATATTTTGAACAGATTGAAACAGTTTGGATCACATTCTAAGCTGATTTCATTATCTCCTATTGATCCCTTAAGTGCAGTAGAATGAACCACAGCAACATTTTGAATACTAGTAATGACTATTAATTTAACCCATTCTAGCCTGTTGCAGCATAGGTGACTTCTCTTGGCAGCATAGCCAACATTCCTTGGTCCACAGTACAAGAACCGCTATGCAGTAAATGCAAGAGTACAAATAGCTCTGTCTTTGGACCATCCACTAGAACAATATCGTTCTAGTGGTGCCTCTTTAAAAAAAACCTGTAAAAAATAGAAAGAAAATTAATTAAGCCATACTTACCATGGCAGCCATGGCTGGGCACAGGAGAGGTGCGGAGAAGTTCTGTAAAAATCGAGAGGGCAGGTGGCTGGACAGTCACCCTGCCGCCCTCCTCGGTAGTTTAGAAGTGGCACTACATCATCACATCGTGCCTCACGTTAGATGACAGCCAGGGGGAGCTGTTCTAGGTCTGCCTAGGGCACCCGCAGACCTAGCACCGGCCCTGGATGTACATAAGAATGTGATTTTATAGTCACCTTGTCTGTGGGGTATCTGGACACTGTCATTCATTTGCCTGATAAAGGGGCCTCTGTGCTCTGAAAACTAACAATTATATAATGGTTTTCTGGTTAGCTTATAATGGTATCACTCCTATACTTTTTTTTAAACCAATAGGATTTTATATCACATTGATTTTTCTGGCTAACACCTTACTGCAATACTTTTTTTTCCATACATAAAGTACATCATCATCCGGACTATGATGATGGCCCGGATGTTTTAATGCAAGGGTTCAGAATTCCTTGCCCTTGAGTCTGGTCTGGATCCCATCCAGCGATTGGAACACTATAAAGAACTATAAAGAAGGAAAATATTCCCACTACATATTACAAATGTGTATACTATTCACGGGGTGTAAGACAGCTGCAAATATTTATACTAAGTTTAAATTTCCCTAAAGTAGCAGTGTAATAATGCAGCACTAACTTCTGCTTCTGCCTTAGAACATGACTTACTGCTTGATGGTCTGTAAAATTGCGCAAAACCTCATTCCTTGAAACCTCGTTGGGAAATAATCATTATTTATACGTCTGTTTTTAGGTGCAGTATATATTCTTTTTATTGCAGTATATATATTATTTTATTACCTGCTCTGGTTCATGTCCAAAGGGTTTTATTTATGGATCAGTAACAATAATAATACAAACCTTCGGCAACAGAGGCTTGTGTAATAATAAAATATGTTGTAGAGACAGCGCAAGTAATTTTTTTCAATGCACCAGATATACTGTCGAGAAGAATTCTCCTTTAGGGTATTGCAGTTGTAATTGGAAATTATTATTGTAGTTTTAACCATGTAAATCACAGACATATTTTATAGTCAACATATGGGCCTCTATTTAGTTAGAATACTAATGATGCTGCAGCAGGTTAGGGTCTCCTCGCACGTGGCAGCATTCTCTCCATCCAGAATGAGTGACGCACATGGCTTCAAAACCACTGAGGAGGTCGGTGGGGTGGAGGAACTATTGCCGCCAGCCCTACAGATTTAAAAAATTTTTTTTACTATTTTTTTTAACAATGCCTCCCTGCCTAAAGTCGCTTAATGGGCGCGCCTGAGTATATGATACAGAAGATTGACCATAACTGACATACACACAAAAATACCTATAACACTGCTATGAAACAGTACATGCATAAATACACACAACTTGTCCATAACACACACACACATACATCTCACACACAAATCTCACGCACAAATACACAGATCTCTGTCAAGAAACACACAAATATATGCAGAATTCTTCCATGACACACAAAAAAATTTGTGACTGAAAGATACACACATTGGAGACACACTGAAAAGATAACTATAAACAGCCTAGTTTATTAACTACTATTACTGTTACTGTAGACAGGTTATTTATTTTAAGTAAATTTCATGTCCAATGTATCAAACTGGGTAAAGGCTACAGATATTTTTTATGTGATAGTGCCAGTTTTTAATGAAAAACTGCCACTATCACTTATATTTGATGTTTATAAATAGAGCCCTATGTCACTATGGGCCTGATTCAATTGTCTGTGGTGGTGGGAAAAAGCTGGTCGTGCACTATTTCCCATTTATAGATAAATATGGTATAGATAGATATGAAATATATAGAAATGAGATAGATGGATAGATATATAGATATGAGATAGATATGAGATAGATAGATAGATAGATAGATAGATCCCTGTGATTTGGCTGCCACCTACTAAATGCCTACACCTATAACAACTGCTAAGTGATGCAGCTGTGTCCTTTTCTGAATGTGCGAGGTACTTGGCAACTTACGTGACTGTGTCATATAGCAATTGATACAACCTCTCAAGCAGTTAGAACGGCACAGCAGGTGGGTCAGTGTGCTTTAAGTGCCAGGGTTGATTTTTAGTCCCTGTCCGGCCCTGCCGGTTGCCATTCCATTGTCTGAGAGCTGTGCGCAGTGGTGAACCACATGTGTGCCAGAGTGTCCTCATTTGTTCTGTGGCCCAGTGAGAAACTTCCCAGTTAGGTCTATTGCCAACCTGCCGCAGGTTGTGAACATGTTCTTAATCACTTAACAGGGATTTGGAGCACAGTGGTGGAAAATTAATGTTTGGAATTTTTTTCTGGAATTGTTGCAAATAATAATAATTAATACTGGCAAAGACAGAAACACTAGGTGAACAATTAACATGACAGAACTCTTTGGAACAGGCATCTAGTACATTTCAGGTGTTGTGCGTTTACTCCTAGAATACTATGTGATGTTGGAATGGATGATATGATCTTTGTCTTGTCCTGTTTGCACGTATTACACACTAGACTAACGCCAAGTCATCTGCGTCACTGAAGAAGTTCTACACAATGATTTATTTTGCAACTCTTAGGACCCGATTCAATATGGCACAAAGTAATGCCAAAATATGCGTTATTTCATCATTTGCATAGGAAATAACACAATAACAGAGAATTCCATCCAATAAAAAATATTCAATTAGAAAAAAACGTGCTAATGACGTTGTTTTTCGTGGCAGTTTGCGTAGATTGTTAATTAATGAATGTTGCTCGTGAATAAGATGAGTGTAGTGTAAAGCGTTTTATTCATACATTCGGCAGGATGCTTACCTTACACTTATCTCATTCACGTAGTAGCTACAGTTATTAATGAAAAATCTGTGCAAATGGCTTTTTCATTAATGAATGTAATTATGACCGTTCAGTGAAAGGGAAAAACACAGACACAACATACAACATAATACTCACCAGTCATTGGGGAACTCCACACAGAAGCTCCTTCAGCAGTTTGCGCACTGATTTTTCCTTTGCATGTGTCCGCTAGAGACCAAAATAATGCGACCAGAAAAATCAGTGCTGATTTGAGACTAAACTAGAGTAGATAGCGCATCCAAAAAAGTTGCGGCTTCGCACCACATTGAAACAGGCCCTTATTGTTACTTTTACTACACAGGATACCAAAAATGAAACACATGCTGTCCTGGAGCCCTCTGGTGTGCCCACTGTCAGGGTTACAAGGAACAGAAAAAGTCTGGCGCTTCAATACAAACAATATATAACACTATGGCCTAAATTCACTAAGCGGGGATTTTGCTGGGGAATTGAAAATTGGGGATGTTGCCCATAGCAACCAATTAGATTTGAGCTCAGATTCTCCAGTATGTAAAATGAAACTGAGAGTTCGAATCTGATTGGTTTCTATGGGCAACATCCCCACTTTTCAATTCCCCAGCAAAATCCCCACTTAGTGAATTTAGGCCTATGTGTCAGGACATACTTATAGGGGTATATTTACTAAGCAGGGAATTTGCTGGGGAATTGAAAATTGGGGATGTTGCCCATAGCAACCAATTAGATTTGAGCTCAGATTCTCCAGTATGTAAAATGAAGCTGAGCGCTTGAATCTGATTGGTTGCTATGGGCAACTTCCCCACTTTTCAATTCCCCAGCAAATTCTATTAGGTGAGTCCCTAACCACGTTGCATTATGTGTAAACAGGATGTCTCTAGTAAGGCAGCAAGTGTGCAGCGGCCATCTAGGTGAGGGGTCAAGCTTTCATAGTAAACTAGTATCAGGAACAAGAAAAATCAGGCAGAAGCTTGCTTCTATTATGAAATAACGTGCGCTAATGTCATTGTATTTGGGCACATTTAGTAATACTGTGTATAAGACTTAAGCTGGCCATACACTATAAGATAAATTGTTCCAATCAAAAGATTTTTCAAGAGTGGGCAAAACCATGTTGAATTGCAGGGGAGGTAAATGTCATTA
>JABWIB010000873.1:35835-51798 GCA_016617825.1 Platyplectrum ornatum
TGTATATAGGTAACAGGATAGGTACAACGCTGTGCACAAAGGTGACAGGTACAGTGCTGTGTATATAGGTAACAGGATAGGTACATCGCTGTGCACACAGGTGACAGGTACAGCGCTCTGTATATAGGTAAGAGGATAGGTACAAGCTGTGCACACAGGTGACAGGTACAGTACAAATTATATATAATATAATACAATGTAAAATATAATGTGACTCTGGCACTGTGTATTCACCAAGGCTGCATTAATAAAAGTGGAACTTCCCCCCCCAAAAATAATTTACCGGCAATTACTATTGTCGGTAAAAAAAAAATACCGGCACCGGCCTCCTGGCAAAATTACCGGGGTGGCTGGTAGTTTACCGGACAGGTGGCAACCCTAGCTATAATGTACAGTGCACATGTGCAGAACACAAACATGAACAAGATAAAAAGATTCACACGTATGGAAATGACCGGAGTTCAGGATTCTGATAATTTAGGAAGTGAATAAGAAAAATAACTATTATTTTTTTTTTCTGCATTTAGTACAGGAGCATAATGAGACAAAGTGGAGAAAGTGGATATTGGCAGAGTTTGGCAAGGCTTGGGTGGACCCAGGGATGGGATCTATCCTGTTTTCACCCCTTAAATGTTGGAAGTGGAAATAACGCTGATCAGCATCTGTGTGTATAATATATAAAAGCAAAGTATTCTCCCTGAATGCAAAGAAAACATTTATTTGACTCTTGAAAATGAACATGGTTTAGGCCAGGGCCTAAATTTACTAAGCAGGGAGATTGAAATGTGGGGAAGTTGCCCATAGCAACCAATCACATTCAAGCTCCCATTCTCCAGTATGTAAAATGAAACTGAGAGCTTGAATCTGATTGGTTGCTATGGGCAACATCCCCACTTTTCAATCTCTCAACCTTTAGGCCCAGGTGTCAACGTCATGACCGTTGATATGCTCTATATATTGTTCAGCAATAGCGTTCCGCCACCATGCAAAACCACCGAACTAAACTACAAATAAACAGCAACCTCTAGGAACAACATTAAGTGATTCCGAGCCGTCGCACCCTGGGGATTAGTTATTTGCAGTGAGGGCCCAGCCAGAGAGTTTCTTGTTTACTTTGTCATCTTTGCAGTCTTGGAAGCGGCACAAGCGGAGCATAAGATTAAGTAACACGCTCACACAAGGACCTGACTGCAACCTTGACATTACAAGGGCCTATTTACTGCCGCTCCGTCTCCATGGAAACAGCCTTGTGCTCTCCAAGCAAAACCAATGAGGATTAAATTGTACTGTATTCCGGCTAAGCTTTGGTGACCTTATAATAAAGCACAGGGATCTAGACGTCCTCTTTCGCAGGTGTCGTTTTGCATAATATTTGTACAATGTGTGCCTCACATATTCGCCGTTATTAGATGATTTATCGGCATTATTTTTATATTTGTATGTGTATGAAGATGTGCTACGTTAAATGTAACAAGTCCACACAGGTGCTGATTAACTCCAGCACCTGCTGTGCGAGAAAGAATAGCTTTCCTTTCGCTGACAAACAGAAAATGACCAGCGTGCTGTCACAAATGCTGTAGGTGGCGCTGTGATCCATGCTTTGCACCACGGCCTGGCCCTGCCATTGGCCTGTAGGGGTTATTATGGTGGGCAAGTTTATTGCGAAGTGCCCATCTTCACTCATAGGCCTAGATTTACTGAACTGCAAATGTTGCCCATAGCAACCAATCTGCTTCTGCCGCTCACTTTCCTATTACACACTAGAGTATGCCAGTTTGAATCTGATTGGTTGCTATGGGAGACATCTCCAGCAGATAAGTAAATTTAGGCTAAAGAGTATATAACAGCAACCAAGCGTCCCTATTACATGCATTTGATATTTAGAGTAAATATTTGGACATTTTAATGTCCACTGTCCAGACATCTGTTCATTGACATTGAAACCACTGGCCAGATCCAGACCGGAAAACGCATGCACACTGTATCCTGCGACCACTACGTAAAATGTGTATGGTGCGTAATTTACGTAGTGGCCAGCAGGGGGAATGTGCGTACTTGAAGTACACAAGGGCCTAAATTTACTAAGCGGTGAGATTGAAAAGTGGAGATATTGCCCATAGCAACCAATCAGATCTCCCTCACAACCCTAATATACATGCATTCACTCCAATATGACCCATTCCACCATAATACTCCGTTCCTAAGCTTTCACACACACACAGATGGTTACCATACCTCCCAACTTTGGGGCTCCGGGCCGCGGGACAAATAAGCCCCGCCCCCGGACCCACCAGACTCTGCCTCTTGCACGTCCTGACCCCACCCTCCCCTACCAAGCCCTGCCCCTTTTTGCCGCCGCGACTCGCGGCATCTAATTGAAAAAAAAAGTTTGCCCCCTTAGCGGGACAAACACAGAGGAGGGAGGGGCAGCGGGACAGTCCCCCAAAAGCGGGACTGTCCCCCAAAAGGGGGGTATGGGTTACCATAGTAACCAATTGTCTTAAACACAAGTGGTTACCATAGTAACCGATAGTAGCTCAGGAATAGGAGTATTTTGTACCTGGTGGGATGGGTCGTATTGGTGGGTCGGAATTACATACGGAATAGCATGGTTTGACTTTTTTTTGTGCTGTTAACTCTGGATCAGTCCCCCAAATCCTCCAAGTTTTCCAGCTCATCCTGTTCCACTTAGATAGATGTTATAAATACTTAGATATGTGTATCTCTACAAAGCTGTAGGTGGATTACAGGCACACTGAGGCTCAAGGCATTTTCCTTGAGTATATCCAGCGTCCTCTGGAAGAGAAGTTCAGTTTATCAGCATAGCTAATGTTATGCAATAACTTGGAAGCAGCGAGCTGCGCGTGTAACAGGCTGAAAACACATTCAGACGGCACCACAGGGAATCCCTGGCTACGTGAGGCTTTAGCTATTTATAAGCATATTGGGAAGACTTCCTAATGTATACATGTATAATGCAGACACACGAGGTTATATATTTATAATGCAGATGCGGGCCTGTTTATACATTTATAATAATAGACATGCAGGCCCTTATCCAGATATTTCTGCATGGTGAGATTCTGTCACATAAAATGACTTACTTCAAGATGTAATAAATTGAATGTAATCCTATTTATACTATGGAAAACTAGCTATATGACACAGATATATATTTTTTTATAATAAAGTACAATAGTTGAGACTTTCGGCTCTATGTACAAAGCCCGTAACCCTTTATTTTGAAGGCAGTGTTCTGCTCTTGTCGTTTCAAAATGAAGCTTGTGATATTAAATACCCCACGGAGCGGAGTTTATAACTTCACACCGAGGAGTAACACATCGCCATCTAATATCTGTTATTAGAGGGAGGAGAAGCGGGGGTCTTGCAGGGAGATTGCTGTGATATTGTTTCCTGTGTCTCCCCATAACAAGCCAAAAATTGTTAAATAAAAAGAAATCAGTGGTGTTCCAAGTTCATGCGAACACCGCCGATCATATAAAAGAAAACATTTCTAAGCGACAACACTAACAGCCAAAGACAACCAATGCTTGTTATTAGGTGTTATGGCCAGTAAATTTATTACTAACAATAAATAACCACAATTTTCAACCTAAGAGTAGGTACACAAAACACTGGTATGGAAATAATATAAAATGCAACTTTTAATAGTTAATCGCTAAAAAGACTTGATTAAACATAGGTGCGATATACTGGCTAACTAAGCCGAAGGCAGGTAAAGAACATTTAATGAACTGCACTATACATAGAGCCCTGCCTATAACACGGAGCACCCGCCCCAATAAGGGAGAGCCTGACCTGAACTTGGTCTGTGCACATTATTATCACTTGGAATATTGCAATATGAAATTGAAGACTGACTTCTGATCGAGCTGTGGGACATTGTCTGACAGATTGTCTGAGTTTTATAAAATTTTATGAACGATGCTGCCAGGGGAGAGAGAGAGAAAGAGGAGAGGGGAAGACATAAGAGGAGAGGGAGAGAGGAAGAGAAAGAGGAGAGGGAAAGAGAAAGAGAGAGGGGGGAGAGAGAGAAGAGGAGAGTGTGAGAGAGAGAGGGGGAAGAGAAAGAGAGGGGAGATGGAGAGAGAGAGGGGTAGAGAAAGAGAGAGAAAAGGAGAAGGAAAGAGAAAAAGAGAGAGGGGGGGGAGAGAGAGGGGGAGAGAAAAGGAGAGGGAAAGAGAGAGAAAGAGAGAGGGGGAGAAAGAGAGAGAAAAGGAGAGGGAAATAGAAAAGAGAGAGAGAGAAGAGGGAGAGAGAGAGAGAAAGAGAGAGGGGAGAGAAAGAGGGAGAATGGGAGAGAGAGAAAAAGAGAGAGAGAGAGGGAGGAGAGAAAAAGAGAGAGAGAAATAGAGAGGGAGGGAGATAGAGAAGAGGAAAGGGAGAGAGAGAGAAGAGGAGAGGGAGAGAGAGGGGGAGAGAGAGGGGGAGAGAAAGAGAGAGAAGAGGAGAGGGAGAAAGAGAGAGAGAGGGGAAAGAGAGAGAGGGGGAGAGAAAGAGAGAGGGGGAGAGAGAGAAGAGGAGAGAGAGTGAGAGAGGGGGGGAGCAATGGGAGATTGGAGTGAGGATGAGAACGAGTACTGGTGTTGGGGCTTCCCAAGGCAACTGCCTAGTACCGCCTTTGATTACAAACCTGCGCGCATATTGCACATGCAGGATCCAGTCCATTCTCCTCATTGTATTGGTTAGATAGATACACATTTTTTATTTGACAGGTTCACTTTTTTTAAAAAAAAAACCTGAGGTCTTCTCATCACTCCAACCCACAGCAACGACTCTAGAATGTGAGCTTTGTGACCTAGCTTATATCTGGTTTCTGTTTATCCAGCCACAACACTGGAACCGGGCTTCAGTTACAGCCCTGTCAAATGGGCAACCATGGTGTTACTCTGTCTCAGTCACGCAACAATGTATTTCCAAGCCTATTACTGGAGCAAGCAAAGAGTGGCCCCATGGCAACATCTCCCATAGTGAATTGCACATCTAGTATCGGCTCTTAAGTATTCCCAGTGCACCTGTTATTTTCCCTCATATGACTGTGTATATCTCAGCGCAGCCTGTTATGCGTGTTTTAATAAGACTCCCGGAGGAATTGAGTGTTTCCTGCTAGAAAGAGTTTTTATAATCTGTATTTTCCATTTATTTTCTTAAGCATCAATGTGTTTTAAATAAAAAGTGTGTCATCGATTCTGCTGGCAATTGTCACTGTCTAAACGATGACAGAAGGAAAAGGTTCTCAGTTCTATTAAAGAATTCCTGACAACTGTCTAGGAAAGTGCATGAGAATCCCACGAGTACATTACACAACATCAGTCTCTGTTAGTTGCCCAATTAAACCCCACATTCTGCTGTTTATTTCCATAAATCAGGGCAATGATTTGCACAATGAGGACTTCTAGACTACAAGTAATACACCCCCCCCCCCCCAACTTTATTTGTATGCAGGCCGACAAGAAGAATTTTGGGCCCCGGTACGGCCACTACTTAGACCCTCCCATAACTGATTATCAATAAGTCAGTAAAAGAGGCTGTGACCAAAGCATTGGGGATGTGGGGATGTCTCCAGCTGTCCAACTCCCAACCTATCCCTAAACATAATTTACTTACCATCGAAGTCTTCCTTCTGCTTCTCTCCTCTGCAATACTCTGCTGTGAATGACATTGACACATCGCACTGGAGGAATAATCCATTTCCGGCTTACAGTTGCTATGCTTCGATTGGTTATATAGGCTTGGAAGGCTTTCACTGTGAGCCACTGTGAGCATGGGCCCGGGTAATTTGTATACCCTCACTACCTTTTTTGTGCCCCTGTTTGTATGTTACACTTAATTATGTGCATATGGAATGATCCTTCTTTCACTTCACTATGATTCTGTAAAAGCCTGATTTTATATGTTAAATTCGCATTTCGTGCACAATACTCTGTGTTATATGGTTTGTCTTCTTATGATGTGATTTGAAAAAGGCTTCCTAATCTAGATCCCCTTGTTAAGCCCTGCCCTCCTCAGATTGGGAGGGGATCTTTTAGTGCAAAAATAGCAGGTCCAGATGAGGCAGTGCTTATGTAAGGGGGCAGGGCTTATCACAATACCGCCACCTTCAATTGCCCACATTGATCCCTGTCTCAGTCAATAATAAAACATGACTTATCAGTTTTAAGGCCAGGGTTTCTGAGCATGCATCATTTGCCAGAGATGCAATATGTGAGCTCGCATGTGACTGTCAGTGATATGTGAGGAACCAGGTAAATCCTGTATTCTAAGAGGACCAGGCAAAGTTTGAATGCAAAGTTCTGTAAACTGTATCTTTAACCATGGCTGCTGACTCTCCCGAAATTTCCTGGAGACTCTTGAATTTCTAGCAATTTTCCAAGTATCCGGCAGTTGCAAACCTCCCGGGACCTGAGGTGAGATATTGCTTTATATAAAATGACTGTGTCCAGTCCNAGTTGAAGTCAAGCCCCGTCCATCTATATTAAATGTACGATTTGATCTACAGGGACGGGGTCCTGGTTGTGATGGCATCCCACCCCTATGCTACTGGCAGGGGAGCGGGAACCCAAAAATCGGCAATCCTGTGTTTAAAAAATCTTGTCGGGTCTTAGCTTGCGTGTCTCTATATACATCAATTTCTCCTCGGCCTCTATATTGTCCGGTAGTCAGGCCTAATAGCTGTCTTCCACAGCGACAATAGAAATGACTCGGTGATTGCAGACACCGCCGGGGACGTCTCTCAGTCACTCACACTTCATCTCTTATCACCCGAGGCTGATTCTGACAATCACTGTGGTACTTTCTATGAGACTGGACCCTCACGCCGCACAGCCCGATGCTCTGCTGCTCTGGACGCACCAGGCCTGTTACACCTCACAACCCAACAGACAGCCGATGCCACCAGCCTCACTCACCAACTTCCATTCCTTCCAGACAGTGTCGGACTGGCCCACCAGAGAACAGGAGAATCCTCCGGTGGGCCCCAAGACCTAGCATTATTTATTTATAACTGAGGGCGGGCCCCAAGAATGATTTCCTCTGGTGGGCCCAAGGTACCCCAGTCTGACACTGCTTCCAGAAGTTTCCCCTTAGTTGACCCATTCTGGGGAAGGAGTCTCTCAATGATTGACTGCAGTCTGTATCCATGGTGCTAAATCCTTGGGGACTTAATAGGGTCATTCTGGGGTGTCACACACGTATACTGCTGTGTGCATATTATCAGCTAATTGTTGATCTTTACTTGTTTAACATGTACACAGTGTGTTTGATGGTGCAGCAGAATAGACATGTGAATGAGTGATTTGTGCATGAAAGGCCAGTAAGAAGAAACACTTGCTCCACATGACTGTGATTGCTTTCAGCTATATGCACCGTAGCAGTAGTAATAACACCAGCTTCTGTATATATACATATATAAATACGCAATAAAGACTGACAGCCTATGTAATGAATTATGCGATGTGCAAGCGTGTCCATGGATTATATTTCCAGGAATTCTTTACTTGCACGGAGGAGAGATAGCGGAATAAAAACAAATGTGGAAAGTGTCTTTAAATTGCGTTTTCATACTCTACTGTAATATTTTGAAGCTGTTGTGTAGATTTGCGAACAAAAAAGCCTGGATTTTAATCCCCACTATTAATTATATGCCACTTTGCTCCCTATAACTTGTTGATAAGCTAGCTGAATGCTCACGGCGATGTACCCAAAGTTATGAATGAAAAAATTCCAATCTGGTAGTTGAGGTTCAAATCCAAAGTATATTTGCACAATGTATATGCAAAAGATGATCCTGATTACAGCATTGGATCAATGACGACCCAACGGCGTCTATTAAGACAGCACTCCAGCACAGACAGAGCACATTCTATTTTATACAATGGTGATCACAAGAAACGATGGTTTCGGTCGTCGCTAAAGCTAAAGTTTCTACCTCTCTGTGATCCACTCCACAGATTCCATCTAGCCGGGAACCATGGGCGCAGCCATATTGGATATTATCAGATGATCAGCACATGACCAGATTTGCATGAGCAATTACCTGCAATCAGCTGCAGCCAATGGTCACCCCACAGCAGGTATATATTCCCTTCACCTCCAGCACTTCTTGCCTCTTCCTTACGGTCACACTGCTAGTGTGGATGATTCATGTCTGCAGGTGATCTTTCTCCAGGACCAGTGCTCACCTGGAGCACCACTGGTCCCAGCCTGCCACAAGTGCTCACCTGTCTACCCCTGGAGCACCCCTGGTCCCAGCAAGCCTCAAATGCTTACCTGTTTACTCCTGGTGCACCACTGGTCCCAGCCTGCCACAAGCGCTCACCTGTCTACCACTGGTCCCAGCCAGCCACATATACTCATCTGGCTACTCCTACAGCCCTACAGATATCAGACAGTTCCAAGTGCTCACCTGCTTATTCTTGCCACACAACTAGCAGACCCTCCAACATGACCCATTCCACCAGGTACATAATACTCCGTTCCTGGGCTTTCAGCTGTCACTCACCTGGTTATAACGAACTAACTGATGTCTGAGTAGTTTAACAATGGTGGTTACCATAGTAACTGATTGCTGGAAGTTCCGGAACAGAGTATTTTGTACCTGGTGGAATGGGTCATGTTGGAGGGTCTGAACTATATCCAGCAAGCTCTGCCTGTAGCCCGTTCCTCTGCCTTTAGGAGCTTTAGGGGCAGACTCACGTGGTCGTCCTTTTCGGGACGAGTGCTCCGCAAGGGCTATTGCCAGGAAACCAGGACAGGGACTGTACAGGGATACCATCCTATGTTTGTAGTGCCTGCATTTCATGTACTGTACATTAAACCACCAAGACTTGTATTCAATTTTTTACTGCCACTGCCAGGTCTGGGTATTGGTCAAAGTCTCAACCCCAGATCCTGACACCTTTTGTTTGTTGCGAAACCACAATAAACACACGCAGCAAATGATTCTTACATGTAAAGCCAGGTACACACGGTAAGATAAATTGTATCCAATCGACAAATTTTTCAAGAGTGGGTAAAACCATGTTAAATTGCAGGGAGGTGAAATGAATGTCAGTGTTTGCATGCAGGGGAAATACTTTTTTTTTGCATTTTGCAAACAAATACTGATCTGTTACTGTTACACTGTTATTACACTTGTGCTAGGAAACATACCTGTAATACTGATTGCAATTAATTCAATTTGCCTCCCCTGCAGTTCACCATGGTTTTGCCCACTCTTGAAAAATCTTTCGATTGGATGTAATTTATCTTACTGTGTGTACCTGGCTTTACAGGTGACATCTGCAGCTGCATGAGTTCCCTGTCTGCTATATGCTATATTATCATGGCAATATGCACCCACTCCTCATATATATTTTATTTTTAGGATTTTATTATTTTGTCAGTCCTCAATTATTGTTCATCGTTAAAATCATATACTTGCTAGTTCCTACTGCACCCAGCTGCTCTGTGTACCAGCTGCAGACTGAGGGAACGAGGTACCTGGGCCCAGCTGCCAGGGGGCCCATAACTGAAATTGATGTTGCTGCTTTCCTATTTTTCCTATATTTATTTCTTGAATGAGAGTGGTCTGTAGTGAGAGCTGTTATTATGGGTAAGAAGGATGATCAGCGCGTAGCCTGTCACAGCATCTTGCTTGAACACAGCCATGCGTCCAATGGTGTGAAAACACGTACAGCAACAGCATTAAAAAATTCTAATTATTAAACATAAGGGGAGCCTCAGGAATTTGAAGTTACCGGGGCCCCGAATTTCTCTTGGCGGCTATGTTCACATACCAATGGTTGAGAAAAGCTGCTCCTAAAATTAACATGGCTTTGTCCAACTTTCCACCTGTTTTTCTATTATTTCAAAACTCGATACATTCCATTAATGTTGTACCCCTTCGGTTTTTAATGACATTTCATTTTAGGTCAGTGTTACAGTTTCTTCTTCTTCCGGTATAAACCAAGTCAGCAGCAGGGGTGTGGTATGGAGGGTGTGTTTTATGCATATCATGCCTGAAGCCCCACCCCTTAGTGGTAATCTCCATACATTTGTTATGAATGGCCAGACATCACACAATCAAGCCTCACCCATTCATAGTACTCATGCGTGTTGTAGCCACGAGTTGAACTCGCAGGTGTGTTTGTGCGAGTTGAAATCCGCGATTTAGTCAGACTCGCAGTTAAGACTGGAGAGTTTGAGCAAACTCGCTGATGTGTTGTGTAAGTTGTGTGCGAGTTTCAAAGCTTTGACAAATTTAAAGGCCTGCTTACAATCAGCAGCCATTTTACAAATTTACTACTCTTTCTAAAGTCTGCCCATTTATTTTTTGCAAGCACTTTAATTGTTTTCAGTGTGACAGCTAGGGAGAGGTGTATGTTTGTGGTATTATTATAATAATTTACGCTGTTATATGTAATAAAAGCAGCCTTTCAGTGTTTATGACTGTTATTGTGAGTTTTTGTGAAGTTTAAAGATACATTTTTATCTGGTGTGTTTTGCAGCAAAATTAGTCATGTAAATATATGTAATGTAAATATAATGTAAATATATGATGTATTTATTAATTTTTCTGCCATTTCTGTCAGTGTATCAGTGATACTGTGGATGTAATTGTATATACTAGTAGTAGTAGCAGTGTTTGTGTATTGCAGACTTAACACACCACTGTAATGAAACTCGCTAGGGTAAGCCTAGTCTAGTTGGTCAAACTCTCCGGCGAGTTTGAATCGAGTTTACAACTCGCAGTTTGATGAATTCTATTTGTCCTATCTTTCCTGCTTTACAAACACGCACAGCGAGTTTGAAACCTAGAGTTTGACTCGCACTTAAAATCTGCGAGTTTGTTACAACTCGCCCTAAGTAAATGCTTGGAAATGTAAACACGCCAATGTGTTAAACTCGCACAGGCGAGTTTAACAAACACGACCTTAGTAAATTTCCCCCCTAGACCTTTCTTGCACCTAGGATAACACACTCTCTAATAAGATTGTGGATCCCAGAAATGATTCTGCTGTTTTTAAGCAGCCAACTTCCTACATAACTTTTTAACGATACACTTTATGAATACATAATAAAGTTCAGCATAGCTGCAAATAAAGTTGACACCATTATGTCTATATGTAAAATGATTCCATTACACTTATTACTAAATGAGTTAATCAAAGGGTGCAAATCATAATAAAGAACTGGAACAGCAAAATGTATAGTGATTAAAAGCAGACACAGCACTAGGAAGAGTCAGTGTAAGAATGAGCAATAAAAATATTTAGGTCAGTTACGTGCAGTGTACAGTACAACGTATTGATGGCAGCCTTCCAAACCATTTCACTTGTCAGATATAATTAAGGATTTGCCAGGAGAGGCAGAGACCCTTTCTAGAACTTACACAATAGCATCTATTCATTAAAGTGCATGTTATGGATTTGTTAGTCTTGGTATTTATTAAGCCTTTATTAAATGTCTACACAGCATGTCTTTTTTCTTGTTGATTTGATAGCTACTTTTTATCAGTTAAGTCCTGCCCTAATCAGAATAGTAGAACACAGAATAGAAAATGGATTTGATTTTGATGTTGTGATTAAAACTAAAATAAAAAGTTATTTAAAAAAAATTAGCAATACACCCCCAATAATATATTCGCATAAAAATAAAATAGCAAAACAGTCCATTTCTACTACCTTGTCCCCTAAGGTTGAAGGCCATCACCGGTGACTTACCATTTACCACTCTTTGGGGCTGATCCAATTCCCCACAAAGATGAGGAAAAGTTGGTTGCGCACTTTTTTTCTGTCTGTTATGGTTGGGGAAATTCGTGTCTTTTTAGCCGCTAGAAAAAAGGCGCAATATTTCCCCCATACGCAAACTGCGGAAGGGGAGTGAAATCAACTAAATTGGAGACTTTGATTACCAGTTCAGAACTAAGGACCGAATCCTGCTTCCCATCCTATGCACAACTCCATCATGCAGAGTGCGCACCTCAGGTGAATTTCCCAGTAGAGCACATGCAGGCTCCAGCTGTTAGTGGGCAGAATTCCTAGCATATGGAACAATGTTACTCAAGGCAGAGGTATAGCAGCGTAAATGTATAATTCCTGCTCAAGAGAAGGGAATGACAGGGAAGTACACTTGCTTGCTCACATTGCACTGGTTCACTGAACTGCACCTGTTCTTGGAGCCTATTACTAAAACTTTCAAAAACTCCTGATTCAACGCAAAATTGTGGCAGTGGCCTTTAGTCCCACTTGTGATTTCTTGAGTTTCTTACATATGTTTACAATGGAATCTACTATGGTATTCCCTGTTGTCCATATTGAGTATTAAATAATAATAATATTCATATTCTAATATTAATAATATAATATAATATTTTCTAATTCATTTACCTTGTGAAATAACAATGATTATGTATCTCATGATATGAAATTGAAATGAGTGAAATAATGATGTTCCCAAAATTTAAAGTGTGGAAATACAGGACTTACTGGAGTGGATGATGGTGTTTCCCAGTATTTTGTTCTTTACCATTAGAGGCTGAGTCTGTCATTATTCCCTGGAGCAGCATTACCCGTTCTCTGAAAAGAACCAGTCCTAGTAAATTTGTGAGGGAGCTAATTTCAAAGTTTTTTAAGTAAGTAAGGTTCACATTTTGGAAAAGGGCGTGATGCCAACCAGTCAATAAAGAGGGTATGACATGCTGTTACTAATAACGCTGCTGGTAATAATAATGCAATCTATAGTATTTCCAATCACATTTACTTTAATGTTTTCATTGAATCTTTTTCTATATCTTAAATGGCCACTTTCTATACTTCCATACCAATACCACTTCTCAATTTCTCAAATTGATCAGTAATTACACTGACCTTCATATGGGGGAAGGCACCAAAGCATAAAAAATTATTTCCTCTCCCATTAAAAATGCAGTGGTATCAGATGCGGTCAAAAAGGCAAAAAACTTTAGAAGGGGGCCCTTGTGCCGGTTACCTCAATACCCAGTGAGGAAACTCCCTGTGGCGTTTGCAGTGTGGGGTCTCCTGAGTCGAACAGCCCTATATGCCATATGCATAGAGCCCTCTATGAGTGTGTATGTAATACCATCAACATTTAAAAACTATACACCTCCATTCACTTTTAATATTTTACATACCTCCATACCACCTATACTACATCTAGATAGGATTTTCGCATATTGGAGAGTCCTTAGGGTCAGCTGCCACTGAAAGGCTTACTGGGCATCCCACTGGGATTGGTTTCTATAAGAACTCTTTGTGTTGACTCCATATCTATTCTGCCCTAAGCAATGAGACATGTGACACGGGAGAAAGGCTCCTCGGTTAATGAGGAACAAGGAAGATTTATTTTTAGTTTGGGCATTCTGTGGCGATTGCGTCTGAATGAGGAGAATTGCCAGTAAACACGGATATAAAGACTGCATTTAAATCGTTCTCCTGGAACTAGATAGACAGGTTGCTTGGGTTGGGGCCAGAGGTTGCTTAACTGGCGAGGGACCGGGGTTTATTTGGCAGCTGAAACTAGTTTGTTCTGTAAGTGAAGTAAAGTGAGGATACTTTAAATGGCTTCCTCTTTGTTCGGTTACAGGCAATGAGGATATGTGAGCTGAAAATCAAGTCCAAAAGAGGGCATGACAAGACTTTCTATGTACTAGGCACAAGAAAATTAAAATGTTATAGCGAATGGGACAAAAGCAAAATGACAATTCTAAATGATAATACATGATAAAGCAATGAAAAATGCATAAAGATACAATTAAATAACACAAACTTTGCTTGTTTTTACGTGTAAGGGGCCATTATTACATGGAAATCAAGTGATCCAAGTTCACAATGCATCGATCACCAAGGAAAACTACTATTTCCATGGCAATAAATGCTCAGTCTGCATCTCCCCGTCCGTTTTTCTCCATACTGGCCAGCATTTCATATATTCACACAGTGTCACAGCTGTGTTTCTCACTCTGCGTCAACACGAAAAACAAAGGAGTTCTACTGGTCTCCCCATATACCCCATTTCTCTTACCTGAAAATCTGCTATAAAGACGAGGTAAGGGAGGTATATGGGGAGACCATTGGATTTCTTTTTTAAAAGGTGAGTTTTCTGAAATGATATTTATGGCTAGCATACGTTATAGAAAGCCATGAGCGTTATTATTAGTAAAGAATAGTAGAGCATAAAAAAGAAACTAAGAAATTATTTATGTGACGAAGAACAATGGTAATAGATTTAGGGAACACCTGGGCTTAAATTTACTATGCAGAGAGATTGAAAAGTGGGGATGTTGCTCATAGCATCCAATCAGATTTAAGCTCTCAGTTTCATTAAGAGTCAGCATTATGGGGGTAGGAGTGGAGGATGTATGCAAACCCCACCCAAAACCCCACCCCGGAATAGAAAACCCATAAATTGCTATGAAAGGATGGGCGTCACACAATCAAGCCCCACCCATTCATAGTACCGATCAGGGTTGGAGGCTGTGATTTACATTAAATTACTGAGCCCCGTTCCCGAGAGACTTGCTGACTCTCTCGGTATACCAGGAGAATAGCTCGTAATCCGGGAGTCATTAACACTGATATTATCATCTTTTTTTGTATTAAATTGACTAATGTAGTAGAGACACTAGTTATTATTACAATTGCTAATATGATTCACATATATGGGCTATTCCAGAGTAAGGGCAAAACAGGCGAAGGCCTGGGCAAAACCAAACATTGAACTGCAGGCAAAGACACATTTAAACTATCAAAACAGAATTCGAGTTAAAAGATGATGTTTCCTACAGTGTAGCTCATCTCTAATTTAGATATAAAACATAAAACAATGCTGCTTGTAAGTATTTTCTGAAAAAGCAAAGTGTTTTCTCTGCATGCAATAAAATAAAATTCATATGCACCCCACATTCTTCAATATGGTTTTGCTTAGGTCTACACTTGCGCCTAAAATAAAAAAAGGTGCAAGTGCAGCTCTGGATCAGATTGCAAGTGGTGAGATTGCAGTGAGATTGAAAAGTGGGGATGTTGCCCATAGCAACCAATCAGATTCGAGTTCACATTCTCCAGAGTGTAAAATGAAACTGAGAGCTTGAATCTGGTTGGTTGCTATAGGCAACATCTCCACTTACAAATCTCACTGCAATACCCCCTAGAGTCTGAATAATAATTGCGTTATAGCACAACTATATAATTATGATGTATCTGTTATTTCTGGTTGTCAAACACTAAATAACCAATGCAACCAGAAGGTAAAAACAAAAACTAATTGCAACTATGTTATAGTTAGGTAAAATTATTGTTATTTCGTTATATAGTGCAAATACTAGATAATTTATTATTCTAATATTTACATATAAATTAATCTGAGTGTGGCTGCTTTTTATTATTTATGTGTAAAAACACAACCACTAGCAGTTTCAATAAATATCAATGAGGATAGGAGAGACATAATGAAAAACAACATCATTTAACACCTCTACAGGAAATGTAACATATTAACCAAAGAAAAGCTCTCCTGTGAAGTACACGTTTTAATTGGTCTTGTATTAGATACTAAATAGGTCCTCAAAACTAATAAATGAGCAATAAAAACATAGAATAAGTATAAGTGTGTAAAACGTTGGAGACAAAAAAGCAAATGTTGCCAGTTTATTTTCACTTAGATTATGTTACTAATATAATAATATTAGACATAGGGGTATATTTAATAAGCAGGGAATTTGCTGGGGAATTGAAAAGTGGGGAAGTTGCCCATAGCAACCAATCAGATTCGAGCTTACATTCTCCAGTATGTAAAATGAAACTGAGAGCTCGAATCTGATTAGTTGCTATGGGCAACTTCCCCACTTTTCAATTCCCCATTAAATTCCCTGCTTAGTAAATATACACCATAATCTATTAATCTTTTTTAATATTCTATTTTAGCCAGCCATGCATATAGCATGGA
>JABWIB010000873.1:61242-75847 GCA_016617825.1 Platyplectrum ornatum
ATCACCACCAATCACATAACTCCATTATCCATAAACCCCACCCACCAGCCTTCATAAACTCATGAACTGACAACACCCACAAGACCCTGAGGAAGTCATTATATAGAATGACAAAACGCGTTGGTTTACAAACACAGAAAAGAACTTGAGAGACTTAGCACATACGTTCATATTGTTTTTAATTTACACGTTATTGTAATATTAACGCTAAAATAAAATAACACAAGCAACAGCCGAGTGGAGAGTCTTGAAGCGGAATAGACACAGAGGTTACCTCCCGAGGAGGAGGCGATCACGCGAGATCAAACCCGGTGACGCAGGAACACGCGAGGCAGACCCGGAAGACGCGCTCGCTGCAGACCAGGAGGAAACGCACGCTGCGGCCTGAGACGAACAACCCAGGGGACGGAGACGAGGACCGAGAGGAAAACACAACCAACCCGGCGACCCACGGACCGCAGGACACAGACGGTGGACCATATCGTTTAAGGAGCAGACATCTGAGCAGGACAACCCGGATGCCCCGCTGCTGACGACACCACCCCAACCTGCAGCACCATCAAGTATAATCAGGACCCTTTTGACCATAGTATTAGACTTACTACACTATACTCTCTCTCCCCCACTTGTCTCTTATATATCTCCACTTATCGGGTCCGCGAGCAACAACCTAGACGGCAATACAGAGACAACCACTACAAGCAATCAACCCAAGAGATCAAGAGAGTGAGTGTATATACCTTTTGTACACACTCCAATACAAGACATACTTCACCATATACTATTTTTCTCCTTTCACATATTCACCAACCAACGGTGGACTCAACGAGGAGAGACCCCAGCCCAGCACAATCCAGGACTGAACGCTTTCATCAGTAGTATACAGGACAAATAAAACATTATTTTATTTTATCCACATACCCATTCCACAGAAGGGCTATAATCACTAAACCCTTCATCCACAATACATACACATCACAAAA
This sequence comes from Platyplectrum ornatum, assembly GCA_016617825.1. Lineage (NCBI taxonomy): Eukaryota > Metazoa > Chordata > Amphibia > Anura > Limnodynastidae > Platyplectrum > Platyplectrum ornatum. The sequence continues at coordinate 62,226 of JABWIB010000873.1, forward strand.
AACCTCACTGTGACGCGCCCATCCCTTTGTCTTCCCACCAAAGTATCCAACATTTAATTTAGGTGCCGTGAGACACCTTAGACAAATAAGGGCAGTTCCACACAAGATACCTGACACCAAGTACCGGAGAGCTACAACCCCAAAGTATCCAGTTCCCCTTTCTGCTGACTAACCCCAAACTTTCCCCTCCCTGCTGCCTAACCCTAACCTTCCCATCCTTGCTGCTAGTGTGTACCCAGACTCACACAATGTTGGTAATTACAAAAGTACAGGTCAAACATTCAGGTGCTTGATATAGGTGTGTGTCTGTCGCAATTCTGTAAGTTATAACTGTGTGTTGTGTTATGTCTCTTCAGTCCATCCATGGGTTAATGATGAGCATGTCTTGTTACATGGAAAAACAAGTTTATTAAATTTTTGTAACATTGCAGTTCTCTATAAGTGTACATGAATCTCTAAAATAACAACTAGCGCCAACTTTTCTAATTTGATTTATTATGTATTCTGAATGAATATGAATACTTTTATAAAGTGAACATAATTTACAATGTGAAGGTTAGAATGTTAGAAAAATATGTTAAAATTAATGTCAGAATGTTAAAACCAGCTACTGCTGCAATAAATTATAATCTACTATGTTATTACGTGTATCCATTGTATATTTTGCAAATGAACAGTAATTAGAAGTGCAGGACTGCTATAGTGTGCTTACATTAAGTATTCAGCGTTCAGTCTCCAGTATTTTCCCTGACGACGGTGTGTGTTCATATACCGAAACAGCTGTGGGAATCATTGAGGGGGCTTTACATACTTTGTGCTACAACCCTTTCCAGCCCCCCTGAAGGACAGTTGCTATAATTCTCAAGGCAAGTGACTTCTTGCTTATTCACATTTTTTAAGGTAGGATAGGTACTATTTTTAGTCATTTTTTGTGATTTTTTCTATTTTTGCAAATATTTAGGAACTTCTGTATTCTGGAAGTGAGGATCCAATGTGGTTTTCTTTATTGGTTTTCTTTCTAAAAAATTCTAAAAATTCTATTATACTTGGTTATTTTTAGGTATAAATATATGTGTGTGTGTGAGCATTTTTAGGTGTATGTGTTTACTTACCTCTTTTGTGCTTCTCACTTTTCTTTCTTTATTTTTTTTTCTTCATTCCCATTCTCCCTAGAGCCGCCACAAACACCAGACAGTGTAAAACAAGATAGAACATATACCTGTATAAAGCACATTTAGTTAAAAGGAAATTTTTTTTTTGTTAAGGTACATTTCATTGGATCAAACAGACCTAGTACCGCGCCCCCGTCAAGTGATGATGTGTAGAAGCGTGATGCTATGATGTCATGCCACTTTAAAACTACCAAGGAAGGCGGAGCCATCCCAGTTTTTAATTATTGGAGAGTTTTTAAAAAATTATTTTCAATGTTTTTTTCTTTTTTTTATAATGTATTTTTATTCTACTGCGCTGCCGCCCTGCCAGCCGGCCGTCCTAGGTGCCAGCCTGAGTTCTCCTAATGGGTGTGCCGACCCTGGCAGTGCTAGCAAAAGCTTATGACTAGGGTTAGGTTAACAACAGGGCTAATAAGATAACTCCATGGTTTAAAAGGACCATAGCACTTGCACTTATGATATCCATGATATGAAGTTCATGTAGATGCGCACTGTGTGATTAAGTGACCCACATAAAATTGACCACCTCACACAACAGTCGTTACATCCACCTTACCTCCCAACTGTCCCGATTTCAAACAGACAGTCCTGCTTTGGGTGACTGTCCGTCTGCCTACTAGTTTTCCCCCTGTAAGCGGACAAAAAAGTAAAATTTTGTCTGATTGCCACAAAAGTAGTGGAGTCAGGGGGCTTGGGCAGAACCCAGGACGGGACTAATTTGTCCCGATCTTGGTTCCAAAAATGTTGGGAGGTGTACATCCACACTTCAATGGCCACACCAATGGGCCTTTCATCACTCTCAGCCCAAGGCCCATGTGTCTCTTATTCCGGCCCTACCTCTGACTCACTTTTATCAGGATCCAGATGCAAAGCCTGCACCTGGCCACATGGATTTATAGCTGCTTTAATCTATGCCACAGCTGTATAGTTTGATATAGCAAGTTATTTTTCTTGAACTATACCTCAAAGGCCAAAACCAGTCCTGTATGAATCACAGCATTTATATTAATAAATCCTCCAATATTTTACATAATTGCTTTGTTAGAGAAACAGATGGTGCCCAACATAGGGGGTACACTGAATATATATTGACGTGCTCCCGGATTTTTTAAGTACAACATTCAAGATTTAAACCAGATTGATAGTTTATTTAAAACAGTTCTCCCACTCAGAATTTGAGTCGGTTCAAAACCATAAGATACTCCATTCTAGGCTTAGTTTAATATGTGCAACTTTAAATGTTGTGACATTTAAACATACAGATAATCTTATTTCTTTGTTCTGCGCTTCCATATAACAGACAAGCAAGATTATTATTTTATGCACATATTTTAACTCCAGATAGGTGCGGGAGGAAAGTGAATGCTACAGTCACTCCCCTTTTGTGGTCATAAAAGGCTTACACTGCTAGACCTCTACCTTAACTCAATGAAGAGGATCAGTGGTTCGTGCAATCGTTGTCTGCCTTCCCCCTCCCCAGTGATTTCATTTAATTGTCCTTCCCCCCCACCCCCCCCACCCCGCCTAACCTAGCATAATGTATGTAAGCAATTGGTCAGGTCCGGCCCAGTGGGCAGAATATCAAGCGCACGGAACATTATCTGGTGTGCAGAAAGTACAGACACAAAACATGACAAAAAGACTGACACATGAATAACCTGGCACATCAAAAGACCACCACCTTTGTCTTTTCATCTTTGGTAATTCCTACCAAACCCTGATGAGGCTGTCACTAGTCAATAGTTCAACCTATTTGGATCTCCTCCGATCCTAATCTTACAATCAAAGTTGATTCAGATGAAATAGCAGCCAATGAGGTCCAACATGAAAAAACTCCCTCCTGATTAAGATAAGGTTTTACTTACCCATCACCTTGGATACCTTTTTCCTATAAAAACCCTTTTTTAAATATATCTATATTTTTTACTTCAGACAGATGGAATACCTTTATTCGAAAATAACTTTCCTCATTACTCCCAATTGTCCCTTAGTCCCTCTTTTTGTGTGACTGTCCTGTTATCCGCACGGCTACCAGTTTGTCCCGCTAAGGGTATAAACTGGTAGCAAATACAGTTTTAAAAATTAAAGTTTAATTAAAGTTAACATTTGCCGCTGCTGCAGCATCAAAAGTGGCGGGGCTTGGGCGGAGTCAGGACTTACCCCAGCTACATGTTTGGAGGTTTACATTCCTGGTCAACTTCCTTTTGCATAAAAAGGATAAAGCATAGGAAAATCTTGCAATGACAAATGCAGTAATGGAAATATTAATGAAATAGTGAGCATGAAAGGCAGATGTTGATTATACTTGTTGAGTATACTAGTAGTATACCGTTCACAGTAGTATGTGTAGTTAAGTGTCTTAATCTGATCATAATCTAATTTAGATCAAAACAATTTGTAGGAAACCATTGAAAATGCAGTTGTCTAGCTCTCATATAATTTGCCAGCGCAATATGTGGCCAGATCGGAACGAAGTGCCGCCCGCAGCTTTACATATATTTCTTCTTCAGTTAGTTTAGCAAAATACATTAGCAGTAGTGTTAATAGCAGCGCATATAAACTAAATGACTTTTAATGTTATTTAGGTTACGTCTTTTAGGGAGAAACCAAGAGTTGGCACTATGGGGGTGGAGTAGAAGGATTTAATCTGATTTAAGCAAATCATGCCCAAAGCCCAGCCCCCAGTACACCAAACCCCATACATACGTTGACATTACACCCCTCTGAGAATTGGGAGTAGGAGACCGAGGCATCGCACGGGGAGTGTTCCTGTGAGCCGGATGAAGGTTCTTGTGAAATCGGTGATGAAGTCTGACACAATCTGCCAACATTACAGTGAGTCTAGTCCCAACCGGGATGCTAGCATTGCTAGCCCGTTGACAATGTCCAGGAGGAGTGACTGTGACACAAGTGAAATGGGACGTGATAGTCCTCGGACTGTACAACCGCAGCGGTATCACTATGCCATGGCGATTACCACACCATCACCACTTCAACTCTGTCCCATATCAGGGCCGCACCATTGCCTGGGATCAACATCCACCCCGAGACTTCTGCTCTTGCACCGCTCCCCTGCACCCATCCAGCGGCTGGGGTAGAACAATACTTCTTGAACTAATGCAACCACAGGGTGGCGTCATGGCTGCTAGGCAACAGCCGAGACCAACAGGAAGGGAACTTGTGGTGCAACAGCAGGTAGGGCAGCGAGGTTGAAAGTTCAAGGCAACAGCTAGGACTCAAGAACACAGCACAACAACAGCCACCGGACAGCAAGGCGCCAAAAATATTAAGATTTATAAACCTTTTAGGAACAAAAAGAGGTCAAATCCAGATCCAAAACATGAAGGAAGTTACAGATCCAAAACTAAAACTCAAAAAAGTGGCCAGCGCACATGCCTGCCCAGACTAATTGACCTTTTAAACATTGATTCTGAGTACAATTCACCAGTGGGTGTTCCAGGCTGCATCTGACCCCATGGATGTATAATTGCTTTAATATCTTCCAAAGTACTATTGTTGAATATAACAAGATATTCTTCTCATAAGATTTGTGAAGGACCCAGCCATTCCAATACAAATCACAGCTATTGTTAATAAATCTTTCTACCATACTTTCCATAATTGCTTTGATAGATGAACAGATGGTGCCCAGCATAAGGGATAATCTGAATAATGTATTTTTTGTGCTCCTGGTTTTTCATTGTACAACATAATATATTTTAACTATATTGAGTTTTTATTCTTTATTTAAAACAGTCTTGCAAATCCATAAATGATTCCATTCTTATACTTTTTTATGTACAACTTTAATTTTATTGACATTAAAACATTCCAGATTGAATTTTCTGTAATTTTATTTCCTTCCTTCTATGTGTCCAAGTGTAAGTAGTAACAGACAATGTTCCTGGAAACGAAAGATTTTTTTCCGTTCTAAACACTCATTGTGATGCAGCTAAATTATAGTCAAAAGTTCATGCCTTGTCCTACAGGTTTGGTGCAGCAGGAGGTGCGCGGCTTGGAAGCCTCTTTGTGGAGTCTATATAGTTGATATCACCAGGGGGTATTTTTACTAAGCGGTGAGATTGCAGTGAGATTGGAAAGTGGGGATGTTGCCCATAGCAACTAATCAGATCCGAGCTCTCAGTTTCGTTTTACACACTGTCATCAATTCTGTGTGTATATATATATATATATATATATATATATATATATATACAGTATATATATATCCACTGCAATACAAAAATCAGGGGGCGCCTCGTGGTGTAATATCGTCAAACTCTTTATTCCACAACTTTTTAAAATAAGAACATTAGTACCTCCAGCATCTCTTTACATTCAGCGTGTCAAACAAGCTTTCTATGTACGATACCCGCTCAGTCATACGGCTGTAGCGTCCTCGTGTTGTTCGCTCCACGCTGCCTCGGAACACCTCGTCTCCACGCCAGAGATCAACAAGCTCCACCCTTACGCATTTCGTCACGCACTGTGACTTCCTCAGAGGGGTGTGGAGCTTCTGTGCAAATCGCCTTATATACTGTCCATTCATTCACCTCCTAAAATCATCAGCCGATCCCTCGGTTTCTCTCATATTGTAACAATAGGATAGCAGCATGAACATATATAAAAGATATATAAACATATACATATATATATATCAATTTAAAATTATACACTGTCAATATAAACAATTCATAAAATAGATAATCTAAAATAGTTTAAAATAGTTAGCGATTCCTTATACATTCTCATTCATTGCGCCGTACATGTACCAATACATCAATAATTACTCCTAAGAAATATACAAAATTAAACTTACAAAAACGGTGTGAGCTCAAAATTCTCATTTAACCCATGCGGGGCCAGTGTGTCTAACATGATGATCCAAAATGTTTCCCTTTGGGCCAATCTCTTATCCCTATCCCCCCCGGATGTCGTTTTGTATGACCTCTATTACTTTCACTTGTAGGGAATCTAGTTTTCTATTATGTACAGTTGAAAAATGTTTTGGTATACTGTGGTTCTTCACCTGATTAGTAATATTCCGAAGGTGTTCCAGAACTCTTATCTTTAACATACATTTCGTTTTCCCAACATATCTGAGGCCACAGCCACACTCCAATAAATAGATAATATAACAGGTCATGCAATTCGAATATTGTTTAATAGTATATTCTTTTGTATTAGAGGAATTTGAGAAAGATTTTCTATTTTTATGTGTATGCTTACACACTTTACAAGTCCCGCATGGGTAATGGCCCGTAACCTTCAATCCATTCTTATGTCTATCAATAGAAGATGGTGCTAAAAAAACTAGGAGATATCAAGGACTTTAAATTCCTTGCTCGTCTGAACCGAACCTCAGCTTTTTCTGGCAGTACTTGTGCCAGTATAGGGTCTATCCTTAAAACTGACCAGTGCTTATTTAGGATGGTCTTTATTCGTGCGTCTTGATTATTAAAATTTGTGATAAATGCACAAGTTTTTTCGTTCTGTACTATGGCCTTCTCTTTTTATTCTTTAGGAGTATACGTTAATAGGCTGTCCCTATCCTGATTTCTTGCCTTTTCAATACTAGCTTGAACTAATGTTGATGGATAATTCCTTTCAATAAATTTATTTATTGCGGGGATTTAACCCTTTTTTAAAAATAAAATAATAACATATAATACAATTGTCTCAATTTTCAGGTTCATTGGGGGGTCACTGTCCCAACTGCCTCACTCTAGGGCAGTGGTTCCTAAACTGTGTGTCTCGGCTCCCTGGGGTGCCGCGACCCTGGGGTGCAGCAGAATTATCTTCCCGACGTGGTAGGATGTTGCTAGTGTTAATTAGAAGCGCAATTTTACGTCTTCTATAGGAGCTACACAAGATTTTATATCAATCTGAAATATCTCTGTCTTTACCTAAATAGTTATTACATGATTTTTACTCAAAAACTTAAAAAATGGGAAAATATTTTGTCTTAGGGGTGCCTCGAGAAATTATGGAGACCCTAAGAGTACCTCCACTGAAAAAGTTTGGGAACCACTGCTCTAGGGTGAGATCAGCAGAGGGGCAAAAGAGAGCGACAGGGAGAACCGCCAGGTATAACACCACACCTTGACCACAAGTGACGACATTGCAGTTGTCCACAAAGATAGATGCAGTGGTGTCCCTAAAGATAGACGCATGCTGACCCCAAAGATAGATGCAGTGGTGTCCCCAAAGATAGACACAGTACTGTCCCCAAAGATAGATGCAGTGGTGTCCCCAAAGATAGATGCAGTGGTGTCCCCAAAGATAGACGCAGTGCTGACTCCAAACATAGACGCATGATGACCCCAAACATAGACAGAGTGCTGTCCCCAAAGATACATGCATGCTGACCCAAAGATAGACACATGCTGACCCCAAAGATAGACACATGCTGTCCCCAAAGATAGACACATGGTGACCCCAAAGATAGACACATGCTGTCCCCAAAGATAGACACATGGTGACCCCAAAGATTGACACAGTGTTGTCCCCAAGATAAACACAATCATGTCCCCAAAATTAGACTCTGGCGCCGTCATGAGGTATGACATTAAAATCACTGATTTCTTCAGCATGTGGGTTGTCTTTAATACTAAACTACAGAGAGGAAATACAGTACAATGGAAAAAGCTGTTTCTCCTGTTTTCTAAATGGACACCTAAGGTTTAACTATTGAACACAATGGGAGCAGTAGAATAAATGGAGATAGCTTGTGACGGTATGGGTAGATTTGTTATGACTATACATGAAGGCACCCCTGTTCCAGGTACTTACTATATCTACTCTTTATGTTTGTAAAGGCATTCATAAAGTATCAAAGCTACAATGAAGGTCTGCGTAGAAGTCATGTATCTGAATGTGATCTGTTTGTAAGATAAATAACAGAATCACATGTGGTGTGATGAAAGCTGCCAAATGCATTATAGTATTATTATGCCATGCAGAGAATATTGTAATACACCTGAGATAAAAGCCTTATGTTAAAGGAAAATAAGTCAATTCAGTAATAAATACTCCTGGAATTGGGCTCTACACATTCTAACTTCCTTCCATGTGGCTCAAAATTTGGCAGACTCAAGCTCCCAGATGGAGGACACGTCTTCAAGGTTCATAAAATAGTCAAGTCGGTGACACCAATACCGGATGGAGGTGGGGTAGAGGACTGCCAATGGGCAGGAATGGCCGCCTTAGCAGCATTAATTAAGTGGTGCATGGAAGTCTTAAAACTAGACACTGGAGCCCGAGACCAGTTTAGCAACCAAAAGTGGCCGTTTGCGGGTATCTCATCTGAACGTATAAGCTGGGAAACTAAGAATACCTGATGCCAGAAGGATTGTATACCTGGGCATTCCCACCAAATATGTAGGAAAGAACCCGTTCGTAAGTTTGTATCAAGTTAAAAAAATAGAAAAACACACCGGATTCTCATACTGAAACGTATTGTAACATCTGACCAGAGATACAGAGTTTATTGTAAAGAAATACATAAGAGAGAGCATGCTAAACCAGTTGTCACGCTACAGTTTGTTCCATTTTGGTTGCCTAAACCATAACATTCATTTAATTTTATCTATAAATTTTAATTTTACTGTTTGCTGTGCTCTGCGGATAGATGGAAAACACTAGGAGAGCTATAATGAGGACTGGGCGGATAATCTTGATACCGATGTCCAATCTGTAAAGAAGTGTTGGATCGGATATTAGAGCAATGTATGCATACAAATCTCCAATCACATGATTAATCCGAGTGTCTTCTAATAGCCATAGCTTTATTTTCCCTGCTTGCATGAATGTAACATGGTGAGGGTTGGTATTCTGTATATAGAATAGCACAACCACTTGCGAGTGCATACAAGCACCTTGGTCTGGTGCTGACGGAGGTCTGATTTCTCTTAATTCTGTATAGGGCAACAAGTGATCCGTTGGAAAGAAGAGGTGCTTATGTAGAAGAAGAATGTGCCAACATGTGATCCAAATGAGGGGAGGATACAAGTGTGATACCCCAGGAGTATCAGCTTTATTTGTTCTGTGATTGTGATTATATTGTGTACGTATACTTCATATACCAACGGGGTGCATATTTGCTTTTGACCCCTCAAGCCTTTGATTGGCTGGAAGAAGAGAAGCTTCTAGAGAGATTGGAATGATGTACGCAGAGCTGGGCTGAGCCGAGGTGACGCTGATGGAGAACTAAGAGTGGACCTTGCAGTTTTGATGTGAGCTGAGAGAAGGAATCCTGATTCACCTCCCGACGACAGGGACCAAGGTAATCAGGGCCGGCGCTAGGTCTGCGGGTGCCCTAGGCTGACCTAGCAATGCCCTCCTACCCCCCCGTGACGTAATGACGTGCGGCGTGACATCATCTTCACAAGTACCGAAGAGGGCAACGCTGTGACGGCTGGCTCCCCGTCCTCTCGGTTTTTAATCATTGGGGAAGGTTTTTTTTCTTTTTTAAAAATAATTTAATTTTTTTTTTTATCTTTTTTTTACCACTATCATGCGGCCCTGCTGGCCGGCACCCTAGGCACTCGCCTGAGTTCGTTTAATGGGCTCGCCGGCCCTGGAGGTAATAATCACCTGGACCAACAGTGACGACATCTTCACACCTACACTCCTCTTTGATGACTGAACCAATGATGTTTGTGTCATAGAAATAAACAGTAAATGTGTGTCATTCTTATTTGACATCCAAACCCCAGCTCCAATCCAGTTTCTTTGTTGTACTACTGAGCCCATTTCTGTGTACAATCCGTTCTTCTCTAGGGGCCGGATCCAGACCACCGATGCCACTGCCAAAGAACATAGCCATCTTGACGTATAGGCACACTGGAGAGCTGCCCCATTATTATAGGGGCTCTTGAGCAACAAGGCAGGATAAGCACATTAATACACGGGATAGAGCAGATGTTTGGATATTACATGGGTGCTTAGCACTTTCTGTACTGTTATCATACGCTCCCCTTACGCAATCACTGTACTGTTATCATACGCTCCCCTTACACATAGCGAGAATGCCTGCATCTTCCTGCACTATCAGACACATTTCCAGTATGGTTCCAGAGGTTTTGGTTGAGTCCCGGGATGCCAGCACTTGTGTGAATGTATTTTTGATCCTAGCTAATCTGAATCCGGTTCTAGGTCCACAGTTTGGGACGGATCCAAGGAAATGAGAAGAGCTGGGATTTTGCTTCCTTGTTTTCTGCAGTTATATTTACACTACAGACGTATTAACAAAGGCCTCTTACAGGACTCTATCGTCAATATTTATCTTCTTACATGTGACAAGGACTGTATAATGACTGTGGCGTCACCCTTTCCAGTGTTTATATGTAGGAGCTTAACCTTAGGTTACCTTTTTATTGGGAGCCGTTGGTTTAGCAAGTGTTGGGTACGTTGCCGGGGTGTGATATACAAGTTATAAAGTCATTTTTGCGACATTCATACACTTTACAACATTAGGTTGTGATTGAATGAATGTCTATAAAACTGTGCTCGTCAGGATTCATTTACTGGTAACACAAAGCTAAACAGTATTAATTTATTAAACTAAGTTAAATATGTCTCATACACACACACTGACACTACTGTACAAGCTATAACAAAGACATGTAACATCTATGCATAATTTCTTTACCTTAAATTTGATGTCGGCTGCATTCGTTCTATTACTGCAATTGATAAATGTATCTGAGTAACTGCTGTCAATTTGGGAGTATTGTCAGGGACAGGGCCGTATTAACCAATATGGGTGGTCGCCCCAGGGTCCCCATACAGAGTGCCTCCAACACACAGGCCCTCATATAAATGGGGCAGAAATGGAGGCTGTGCAAACATACATGGGCAACTGAATACATACATGTGGAAGAGGTCAGACACATAGAGCTCTAGTTTAATATTTAGGTATTTTTTTTATGTGAGTGCTGTTTGTTAATCTCCAGCAGAGCCTTCCACAGTTGCCCAGGAGCCCCCACAAACCTTAATATGGCTCTGGTCAGTGATCTCTGGCACACAGAGGGGTTTAATGCCACAATTTTTACTGTCAAGCCTTGCCCCCACAGGTTTATCATGTTATTTAGAGCATTCTGAAGCAGAGAGGTGGGGCCTCATAAAGCAGGGGTGGAGACTCATAATGCAGGGGGTGGAGACACATAAGGAAGGGGGTGGATTCTCATAAGGCAGGGGTTGGAGACTCATAAGGCAGGGGGTGGAAACTCATAAAGCAGGGGTGGAGACTCATAAGGCAGGGGGTGGAGACTCATAAGGCAGGGGGTGGAGACTCATAAAGCGGTGGTAGATACTCATAAGGCAGGGGGTGGAGACTCATAAGGCCGAGGGTGGAGACTCATACGGAAAAATCCTCATCGTCCTGTGCCCAGCTGCTGTGCATCAGCTTTAAGGCTTAAGTTAAGTTTTCAATAGGAGCAAGTTTAAACCCACTGACCCATGTTTTAAGATAATTAAATTAATTATATTACAATTAATTACTTTATATTTAATAGTTAGGCCCAACCTGATCTTCATTATTGGGGAGGGTCTGATATTGGGTTTAAACAAGGGAGTGATGTCAGTGGTTCACAGCCTCAGCCATGTGGAATTTAAAAAATAGAAGTGAGATGTAACTGAACTCTATCTCTTTCACATGAGACATATACAGTATGTAGGATCTGCAGTATATGAATAGCCCTGCAGTGCTACACTGCACTATGCACCAGCTCAGGGGCAAGTATGACATACAGATATTTGTGCTATTTGTAGCACATGAGACCTGGAGGGGATTCAAGGCAAAGAAATGTAAAATAAAGGACTGTTCACAGAGGCAAACCACAGCAAACCTACCACCTTCCACTTCATACTAATGTTATATTACACCACTTATCATATCATCGCTGTCCACTCTATATACATGTTTCATTCCTTATGTCCTTCTTGGTATGTTTCATTTTGTACATGCAACGCACCATGTTATTTTCCTTTTTGTTCAGTCTCTCGTGTATTTATATTTTTCTGTAAATATGGCCTCCAGAACAAAACACGCAGTATTTTAGATGAGTCCGTACTAATGATGGATAAAGTGACATTAATACATTTCTATTCCTGCTGCTGCTGGTGCAAATGTTTGGACGGTAATTTTAGGGAAATACTATGTAGGAAAAGGCGAATATGGGCAGGACAGGGGACAGTTGGGAGGTAGGTAGACAGTTGTGTCCATTTGTTCTGTGTATGTGTATGAATGTATGCAAATAATGTCCCGGTCCTGATTAGACCCATAGTGCATGTACATTTCAGGTCATCATATTGAATGTAATGACTGATGCCAGCGACTTATTAGAACATGTGATTAGGTAAAAGATAGGGACATCATGTCTCAAGAGATGAATACATAACAATTGTACTGATAGTCCTCATATAGCAATGTTTCCATATCAGAAGTGAAAGAAACAAATCAGACAACATATTTGTGCTACACTATAGACGTCGAAATCGCATCAACTGGTTTCTTTGTGAGAGAGCATTTCAGAAATGGCCGGTATAATTAGCAATGTCCTGTGCTGCAGCCAGACACAATAAGAAGCTGTCTCCACTTGAAGGATACTGAGTATATCTGTGTAGAGACTAGTGATAATGCTAGCTGTTCTTGGAAAGCGCTGACCAATTCTACGACATTCTCCCATCCTTTTCTAGTGTGGTCAAGGATATTTGATTAACCTTAGAACTGTACATATTCCAAGGAGACTAATGGACACTTTTTTTTGTGACCTTGGTTAAACAAATATTAGGATTAATAGAATAATACATAAATAAATATAGATGATATGCATAAGCACATGGTAAGAAAATAGTCCTGAATGCAGACAATATGGGTGTCTGCAATATCCAGTCTGCATTTGTTTTATTACCATGGTATAACTGCAGTTTCCCACAATTTGCATTNATCAAATCTCATATTTGTATTTTAAGTGATATTACATTTAAGAAACCTTCTGTCAAAGGTGCGGGGTTGACTTCTTATTAAATGTCTAGCATCGACATGCTCACTCAATGTGTACTGATCCACAACTCAGCAAGCGGGAGTGCCTGTAGATATGCGAAATCTACTGACAGCATCACTTGTTTGTTATATGTGTGGTGAGCAGTGGTGATATCACTGATTTATATGCTAGTTATATGTGATTCAGTCAGTGATTATAAGGTCAGTTACTGGCTCCGAGATTGTCCTGATTCTAGGAAAATTGGATTTGAATAGAGTGAATCCTGACAAAATAACAGCACAAAAATAAAATTGAGATTAGAGGGAAAGAGAAAAAAATTACCAATAAACAATTATAACAATTATAAATATATATCATTTAACAGAGATTGTTTAAAAATAACCCACCAAAAATAGATAAATATTATATATATATATATATATATATATATATATATATATAT
>JABWIB010000873.1:86405-97673 GCA_016617825.1 Platyplectrum ornatum
GGCCCCAAGACCTAGCATTATTTCATTATAACTTAGGGCAGGCCTCAAGAATGATTTCCTCTGGTGGGCCCAAGGTACCCCAGTCCGACACTGTCTCACCAGTAGGCACATCACTAAAAAAATCCATATGCTCAGATCATTTAAATCATGTCCACATCTGCAGGATGCCAATGCATTGTCCAAACTCTTCCATTGTGTGTTTTGTAGGCATTTCCATACTGAGATGCTTTATATTTACAGTTAGGTGCATAAATTGGCACATCAGCACAATTCTCATATTTTTGGCTCTATACATCACTACAATGGATTTGAAACGAAACAAGACTTTTAGCTTTAATTCGAAGGTATTTACATCCAAAACATATGAACGGTGTAGGAATTACAACGTTTGCAAAGTGCCAACAAATTATTTGAATTTTCTTTTAGTGGGAGGAATACACACAAATTAGCTCAGAGACTTCAGAAACCTTAAGCCAATCCTTAGCTTCACTATACAGTATAATGTGTGGTAGGAACTATACTACCTATATACTATATACTATACTATAATCCAAACCAAAGTGTCTAATTGCAACACTTTGATTTCCAACAGAAAAAGCAGAACGTTGCTGATCACTGCCAAGCAGACTATAGGGGACATGGCTGATAATGTTCCTGAGCCCAAAGGTAAGAATTTCCTCTTCCCCAACTCTAACCTTCTATAGCCCTTACATTAACCCTCCTTCTCCAGCAGCTTAATGCTAACCATTTCCTTGCTAAGAGCCTAACTCTTACTTTCTCCTGCGGCCTAATTCAGCCTTCCCCTTATAACAGCCTAACCCCAACCTTCCATCTCCCTCAGCCTAAGCCTAACCTTCCTTTGCCTGCTGCATCCCCACCCGCAGTGGTTCTCCTGGTTGAGAGAATCAGAGCGTAGAGTGGCAAACCACAGCCCAGTTGGAGAGGGGATCATTTAGCTGTTCTCAGTATAAACTCAGTAAATTTATTTTTTAAATTGATATTGAAAACATTGGAATAATTAAGATACAACCATTCTGATTAGGAAAGGCCTTATATGCCTTTGTACTTAGGCTAATCAGTCTCTACCTTTCTTACTAGCTTTTAAGGTGCATGTATATACTCCAAGCAGGCATTATACAAACATTATAGCCACATATTGCCCCAGTGTTGGGTGGTACAGATATGACACTTTATAACGTTTCTAAAATACCAACATGGTGCTGGATTAATCCCGAAAACTCTAATATGGCTTCACACCATGCTGTCAGAAACTCTGAAAAGTTGCAGTTCCAACAGTAACAGCTAGGTGGCGTATCAATGCAGAAGATACATTTCCATAAATCAACATGTGGCTGAGCCAGCCATGCATACCGCGACATGGGGGTATTTGAAACTGTGTTAATGCCATATCTGAGTCTTGTCTTGTTACTGATAGGTGCCTTATCATTAAAAAGTTATTTATTATTAAGAGGTTTTATATAGCTCCATCAGATTACTGTATGTAGCACTTTACCATTTCAACAATCAATAAGACATAACTGGGTGGTAACAGATAGAATGGTGGGGGAGGGGGGCGCCGATATGTTTAGATTAAAAATGCATTTTGTATTTTAATGTATGATTATTTATATTGGTGTGTTGAACACATTCTCTTACCTCTGTGTGTTTCAGTGTGGCAGGACATATGTAACAGGTAATAAGTATACATATAGTGACATTGATCTGAATTCCATTTGTTTTCCAACTCAACACAAGAGCTGAACCCTGACCCCCTCCCACTTCATGCCCTTGTACCACCCACGTTTTATATCTTGTTTTGTTCAAGTATTGTTTTGCATCACTGAGTCACTGGAGATTAATGTATGGATGAGAGATACTAAACTATTAGCATCTTAAAGCACTGATGAAAGATGAACCAGTGATACTTCATTCATGGTCCATCTGTTCAAGGACTGGTCTACTGGAACCAGACTGAGATCTGCAGACTCCTCTCAGGGTTAAATGTCTTAGTTTCTCTTGGCTGACACAACCTCTTGCAATCCTGGAACTATAGTGAACATTTCAGAGAACAGGAGATTACTACATCTCTTTAATTTAAATATTTGTGGTCAACCAATTATTGATGAATGAAATGAATGATAACTAGGGAATGTCCTAAATCTCCCCTTCTATCTCCCTAAACTAAACCCTCCTGTAAGCCTAACCTTAAACTCTGCACCATGCCCACCCTGCAGCCTAACCCTTACCTTCTTATTCTATGTTCCCTTCCATCCAGCCTAATACTAACCTTCCCCTTTTCCGATCCATCTCCTCTCCATTGCTTAACCCTAACCTTCCCCCTCTATGCTCCTTGTCTTCCTTCCAGCCTAATACTAAACTTTCCCTTCTTTCAATCTATCCTTTCCCCATTGCCTAGCCCTAACTTCCCCTTCTATGCACCATCCCCTCCCTGCAGCCTAACCCTAAACTTCCCCTTCTATGCACCATACCCTACCTGCAGCCTAACCCTAACCTTCTCCTTTTATGCACCATACCCTACCTGCCGCCTAATCCTAACCTTCCCCTTCAAGTTCCATCCCCTCCCTGCAGCCTAACCCTAACCTTCCCCTGTGTTGTGAGGAGAAGGTTAGAGACAGGTGAAGGTTCGTCATCACTGAGAGGAGGAGATTGCAAAACTGCTGAAAGGTTTAGGCCAGTTCTGTAAAACCACAAAATGCATCAGTGCGCCAGATTCAGATCTTTAGGTACTCATCATTTTGTTAGGTATGGGTAAAACCATGATGAATTGCAGGGGGGGTAAAATGAATGTCAGTGTGTGCATGCAGGGAGAATACTTTATTGTTGCATGTTGTCACAGATACTGACCAGCGTCACGGTATTAGACTGAACCTAAAGTTTATCTGGCACACGTTATGAGACTATAGTTAGAGGGGTACTGTACCTCTTTTAGTTAATTTAGTGCATTAAATTAAGATAGGATAATTGGGGGATTTTTATTATAGCCATGTATTGTTATTAAGTGTATGTTGCTATTTATTATCATTCATTGTTATTACGCAAAAGTGAGTACTGAGAAAAAGAAGCAAACTGCTGCAGAACAACGGAAGCAGAGATAATAAAAGCTCCATTTAGTCCGGTTAGTCTGTGTGTGATTGTCAGTACTTAAAGTATAATACTTAATGTTGTAACATTAAGTGAACTCTGTTGACCTACTCAATATTGTCATCAAGCTGCATGGTAATTCCAAACCTGTCCATCCCTTAATCACTTCCCCATTCCTTAAACTTTATTTCAAAGAATAAGAACCTGTTTTTCCATTTAGTATGTCCTTTATTCATTACCCTCTACACTGGGTACTGGTCTGAGACTGACACTAACATAGACCCAGTAATGTTCCAACTCCACCAAATGAACGCAAGTGCTATTATAGCCTCAAGTAGTATACCTACTCCTGTACTTCTATGGTGAAATGCATATTGTTTCCCCATTCGATAAGGTGTGAACAATATTTGAGAGTTCAGTCTGTTATTTTAACATCCCCTTGAAGGCCAATAATATACTTAAATATATATTTATTCTGCATATCCTGTGTTTTCTTGTTCTGCAAGGGACATTCTTTATACCCTGATGCAGTAATGCAGAGCTGATGTGCAATACCTGTCATATTAGCATATTAGATGTTGGTATAATAGAGGATTTTTTACACTTTTTTTTCACTTAACTAAACCATATTTACTCTCCAGAACACATCAGAAGTGATCCAGAGTCTACCTACTCTAACTGTAGTGCAGAGTAAAACCAAGTCGCACAATAATGTTATTGTATGCAGAGAAAACACTTTGCTTTTTAACATAGGACTCGCAGAATTTTGGTTTAGTATTAGATTAGATTGGTAAATTAGAGTTGGTCTAGGAAACTATACCTTTCAACTTTAATTCTGTTTTTATATATCTATATTTGCCTCACCTGCAGGTTATTGTTTGGTTGTTGCCATATCTACATATCTTACAACTCAGCCCAGTGGTGGGATTCAAATAAATTAATGACTCCATCCAACCCTCACCCAACCCTCACCTGACTCCACCCAAGACCCGCCCTGACTCCACCCAAGGCCCGCCTATTCCCAATTGGGACAAAATTGCACTTTTATTGGAAAAAAAAACCTCACCACCTACCAGTTTGTCCATTAACCCTAATAATTGCTGAAGTATATCTAGACTACTGAGATCTGAAAGACATAAATGTTCTATAAAGTTGATTTGCTATATTTAATTATACTTCCGATGTTTCTACTTACACTTATGTTCTGGCAGCCAGTCCCGGTCATTATACGGACGCTGGGCAGAGATGCACAGCGTTTGCGCAGCATAACTAAGTTTAAAAAGCGCAGCTGGAAGTCATTAACAACCGGTTCCAAGAACCAATACCAACATTAGGAAGAGGTTCTATAGATCCGGTGAGAAGCTGCTGAATCCCACCACTGGATCAGCCCCATCCTGAGGAAACCTTGTCTCCACGCTGACATCGATTAAGCCCCGCCCTGACCTCACCAAAGCCCCGCCCCGACTCTAAGCCCTGTCCCTTTTACTGCGCCGATCGGGTTCAATTTAACTTTCAATTAAAAGAAAACCAGTAATCGTCAAATTCTACGGGCAGGACAGCGGACATTCGGGACAGTTGGGAGGTATGTAAATTGATTGTTGCCATGGTGACCGCATAAACAATAAAAGACAAAAACAAAAAATAAAAGATGTCACAGTAAATATGCTGCTTCACCCACTCAACTGGTTCTACGGCAATACCAAATGCCCAAAGTGAGAAATTCTTTACGTTCCTCCTCAGCGATCTCCCCCCAGCTAACACTTCATTGTAAATTGATGTTTACGTTCTGGATGTGAGTGTCAGATGATTTCACAATATACGCAGAGCTCCATGTGGCGTTTAACCTCTATGTTTCTTATTTAACTTCTGCAATGTTGTTTTATCTTTGGAGATTAACCCTCAGGCTGCGTTGAAGAATACCAGCGTCTTATAGTGTAACAGAGCACAGTGAGAGTAGGGGGCGGATCCGGAGGCACGCGCAAAATGGGACTCCTGGAGTATTCCGTGCGCATCAAGGAAAACATGGACTGGATGCATGCAATCCAAAGGTGCATGAGATACTGGACTAAACTTACTAAGCGGTGAGATTGCAGGGAGAAGGAAAGGTGGGGATGTTGCCCATAGCAACCAATCAGATTCAAGCTCACATTCTCCAGTATGTAAAATGAAACTGAGAGCTTGATTGGTTGCTATGGGCAACATCTCCACTTTTCCACCCTCCTGCAATCTTCCTGCTTAGTATACAGACTCGCTTGGAGGAGCTACTCGGGTGATCATATACATAATTGTAGAGTAGTAAACTGTCATTTTGACTGTAAAAAGAGGTTATGATTAATGTGAGAACCTCTGTGGGAAGGAAAGAATGTAAGAAAATAATAGCAAATAATATTTTTCATTGATTTGACACATGCACAATACCAGTGGCAGTTATACTTTATACTATATTTGAGGTGTCACATTCTAATGCAAGGAATACTAATACGTTGCTGAATGTTACCTTCCTGTACTTGACATGACCTGTCATATTTGCAAATATTTTGATGTCCTTTTTGTGCATCTATGTTCAGGTAGGTCCTGCCACATATTGTGCATGCAAAGCACAATATCATTTAGAAAAATGTCGCATAATTGCTGTATTGGTCCCAGTGCCTTCCTGATGTGATATTGGGGTATAATTAATCCAGACATTTGGTTTTCCGGCATTGTCCAGAGTTCTTTTTAAGCAAGTTTGTATTCTCCTAAAGGAAGTGTAAGTATTCCCCCGACACCCATGTATTTTCTTCCACTGATCTCTTCACTCTCCCCTATCCTTTTCTCAAACCAACACCTTAACCTATTTCCTCCAATGTCCAGAGGTTCCTCTGTACCAATGTCTACTGAATCCTCCATGCTGATGTTCTACCCTCCTCATCCAATGCTCCTATACCTCCCATACTCAAAACACTGTATCATCAATCAGCTGATCAAATTTATTGACTGGGCTGCCCGGGTAGTTCGCTCAGTGTGAACGGTGCCTTTTCGACTACCCATGTTTTCCCTGCATAACTACACAGGCCAAGAGAAGGTTGTTACCCAGGTAGCTGGCAGTGTGAACTGACCCTACCCAGGTCTCCTGTTTGCTCATCGTTCATTTGCTTGGGGAGGAGGGCCACAGCAAAGTACCCTGGTAGTAAAACACTGACATTCCCGGGTTGACATGTGAATGTGGTTTTAGTGGTATTAGTGTTTTCATCTGACTTATCGCCTTTCTCTTCCCATCTGATTTTTGACCCTATGTCGCTTTTTCTATTTTACTCTATTAAAACTGCCCTGACTAAAGAGACCAGTTGACTCTTGACTAATCCTTATTTAACTATCGGTAACTTTTGCTATCTTGGTCATCTTGCTACATTCACACCTAGTTTACCTTCTACCCTTCTATTCTTACTTTACAGTGTTCCCTTCCTCTTTCTTTCCATACTCATATTGCCCTTTTTTCTACACCACCATTTATAAATCTACATTCAAATCTTTTTTTCCCACACCAGATTGGAATTCATAGATTCATCCACGGAAGGAGACATACACACCCATCTGATGCATTAGATGGCACTTATCAATTACTGGGTTGGGTTTTGACCAAATACATTATTGGGTGGAACTGGGCAGAGTTTTGGTGAAACGTATATGTTGCTTTAATAACAGCGGGCAACAACAACAATTTTTAACGAATTCTTAGGTAAATTTGTCTGATAAATGGGAAAATTACTTCTGTTTTTCTCTATCAGGTCTAGGTTTTTTTTTTACTGTACTCATCTCCATTTGGTTATAGCTAATATGGCTAATATTAGCGTGGGCTAATATTATTGTGTTTTAGGGCAATTAAACAAGTCTGTTTCTTTAACACATTTCATTTTATTTGTATAAGAGGCAAAGAATATTAAGCAATAAAGTGTGCGTGATACATAAACAAAACACAAACATATATTCAGAATTAAAAATGCAAAGATTTCGCCAAAAATGTAAGAAATATACGCTTCTTTGTGCTCCGTGAATGTTAAGCAACAGGATTATTACGTTTTAAACATAAGGGGGGAAACTTACTAAGCATGAGATGTGAATCTGGAAGAGATGTGGCATGTTTTACAGTGAGATTGTGTTTTTTGTATCTACTAATGGTCGAGAAATACACAAAAATATGCAGCGAGAATGCCACCGTTTTTCAATGTTGTAGCTAAAGCTGTGAAGATTTACTAAGCAGTGAGATTTCACAAAGACATAGTTGCTCCAACAAGATCCGTAAATCTCGCTGGTAAAAATAGAGGTGCCTTTTCTCACGTGAATTTTCAAATCACGCTTGCCTGCAATGAAATACTAATTGTGAACCACCAGGGCTGGAAGTGGGGGTGTATACGGGGGTATGCCATACCGGAACTTCTCCCACTGATGTAATTGAAAAACTACAAATCTCCATTGACTTCTATTGTATTCAGTGTTTTCCATACCACCACTTTTGAATGTTTATACCCCCACTTCTAAATTTCCACTTCGACCACTGGGAACCACTATATAAATGTGCTTGAAAGGTTAAAAACGTAGTAAGGATACAGACACTTACACTCAGCATTGAAATTAGCCCTCTATATAAAATTAGTTCTTTCTCCCAAAACCACTGTCCCTGTTGCTGTAAAAATCCTCCAAACACTCCACATGAACCAGAAAATAGGGTGTTTTTATAATCTGGCAGTCAATTCGAACAATTATAAGGTGGTCATCAGACCTAAATTAATAAACAAGTGTGATGAAATCTCACTGTAGATAGATTAAAAAAATATATGCTGAAAAAACAATACTCAGCATGTTTCAAAATGCGTCCACGGCAAAACACGGCAAAAAACACGCTAAAACTCGCCAACATAATAATAAAAACCTGCAAAACACAGAGCTTTGTAAATATTGAAAAACATTCCTAAAACACGAAGCGAGATTCTGCAGGATTTTAACCAACCAATGTGCGCCGCTTAGTAAATATACCCCATGGACTGTCGGTTAGTTGCGGTTTTTACAGGGCATCTGCGAAAAATGATTTCCAAACCTGCAGTGAAATTCAACACATAAATTAAACACCATATTGACATAAATGGTGTTAAACCTATGTGAAATAATACCAGAAGAAATACATTCATTTATTACAATATTGTATTTAGATGGTAATTTCACAATCCATAGTTTCATACAGGCAAAACACGAATTACTATAAAGTGTTTATCAGAACTTGCTTAACGTATGTCATTTTTCTGTACCTGATTCTAACATGTTGCAGACGATCTGCTGATTTGAAACCAAGGATCTGCAGCTGCACCAGGTCCATGTGTGTAAACAATCCCAGAAACCTTTCCTGCAGTAATATGCTGCAATTACTTACTCATCCACAAAACTGGAGGCAATGGAGTTTTATTTGTTTTTCAGTGTTTTCCATTTGGACTTGTATGGTGTGGAAAGGGGCAGGGTTTGGGTGGAGCTGAGGTCGAGTTTGTTTTGCACCTGGGGCTTTATGCTGCTAGACTCCTGTATTAACTCATTTATGTAGTTCGGTTGACCCATAATCCCTTATTTTAATTAGATAGCTCTGCCCCAGGGGACAGAACAATGTTCCATACTCCAGGGGTACCACTTGTGCACATCTTGCATGAGCATGCGCACCTGTACACTTTTAGCTGACTTGGATGATGTGGAAGTTATGATGGTTGCTTGCCTTAAGTTACCTAGCAGGAAACTATAACCTAGATGGGACACAAACCAACATTGTCCCCAAGTCCCTTTTATATGTTATGCTGAATACTTGGGGAATGCTTTGCTGATTACCTGCTATACACAGAAATGTAAGGGTATGAATCATAGTGCTGTGTTTTTATTACCACTTATCTGCTGTTATGGTAATTGTCTATGATTTGTGATGTTTCATTGGTTTCATACAGTTGCTTTTGTATAGTTGAAATAAACAATTGAGATGATGAGTACAGTTTTTCTAGGATGTGATTACAGTGATAAAAGGAGAAATCTATACATGAATAAGGAAATATGTTATAGAAAGTTAATAACACATGTTATGCGGGGATGCAGACTCTCCCGGAAGAAACAAAAACCGGCAGCACAGGGGTGGGACATCAGGCGTGATTTGCATAAAGGCCATCCCCTGAGATGTAAAATATTATTACTTGTTATAACGATCAAGGCTGGAGGCAGCAATTTTTTTGCCTCAGCCCAGGTCCCGGAAGATTTGCTGACTCTCTCAGGAAACTGAAAGAAGTGCCAGAAATTCAGGAGTCTCCCTGAAATTTGTGTAGAGTCAGAGTGCAACCCTGGAATTATGTGTGAATGCACATAGATATAAGTTACAATGTCCAACAAATACTTTTCTCGCAGAAGTATTAGAATAGACCAGATAAGTCACTGCAGTCTGTTCCAACACTGGAAGAGTTTGAGGGACTGCTCACAGGGCCGCCGCAATGATCACCCGGGCCCAGGACTGACAAAGTCCACATGCCTGTACTGTAGTATCCTCACATCTATTTATGCTGCACTATAAAACCAGAACACATATCACCCTGTACCAGGTAATCTCCTGACTGGTCTGATGAGAAGAGGATGGACAAGAAAAGACAACATTTCATATGGGACGTATCACCACTAGAGATGTGCGGGTTCGGTTTCTTTGAAACCGAACCCACCCGAATTTTAGTGTACAGTAGACACATTATACATATACAAAGATGCGGCTGTTGAAAAGAGTGACATAATCAGAAAAACTTCAATTAAACATATAACATTTATTTTGATTACAATTACAATAATCTTTCAGTTACCCTGGACGGTTAAAGACAATAATAAATAATAAAAACATAAATGTGTGACGGGACTGGATTATATTGATTATGTATATATGGAATATAGACATTGCTGGAATCAATATGCTGTTTGCTTCGTAACTGGACCTCAGTGACACATGAAGGCTCTAATGTAACATCTGCACAATAAGAAAATAAGTGACCCACATTTAGACAGCACTGGATAATGTTCAGGGTGTGAGGTTTCATGTAACATTTCACCACTAGGATTAACAGAAAGTAATCTGACGGAATGAATGTCTAGAAAACATCCCATGACTGGTACATCTGACAGGAGCAGAATATTATCCCACTGACTGCGGTAATGGAAAGATTGATGGACATGTACCGTATATAAGTATAAGCCGACCCGAAAATAAGCCGACGCGCCTAATTTCACCTCAAAAAACTGGCATAACTTATTGACTTCATCCAGGACAATGTGCTGAAAATCTAGGCTTATACTCGAGTATATACAGTATACGTTTATGGTCATCAACAATATGGAGGAGTATATAATATGATTTACCCAGAAGCCTAAATATTTGTTTTCGCTATGAACACTATTATAAAAAGTGGGTGGCTATCATGAATTTCATCTTATATTAGTATATTTTCACCTGTAGCGACGGTTTTGAGTAATTATTATTCAATTCGATGGTCTTACTTTCAGAGGTGTCACCACAGGTTCCGCTATATACTGCAAAGTAGAAGGAGATTTTCGAGGATTGTAAGCATAGTCCAACACACAATATAACATGTACATACATAGGAGATCAGCATATACATATGTGGGTACATAATCAATCTTGTATCAAACTGGGGTATAATCAATGTCTAAGCTGGAGAACACATCAAGTAATGAAATCGTGGGACACATAAAACAAATACATTATTTCTATTTTATCACATTCTGCTAAATTCTCTTTTGCATCTAATTGGTAATTGGGCTTGGCGCTCTATATCTGGGTAATAACCTCAATGGCATGGGGTAGCATAGGTCAGTCAATGGCAGGGAGACTTCCAGGCCTTCACTTACCCATTCCTGCACGGTATTAAAGGTGACATGTTGCAATGCTGACCCCAGTTGATGTTTCTTCTAATAGTGGAAAAGAAAGCNAGCTCATCCTTTTTATCCTGGTTGATTTTCTCCTAGTAGGCAGCAGGGGATGAAAATATGAGTTAGTCAGCAGGGGTTAGACACTGGGGCATGGGATGGTTAGGATCAGGCAGCGAGGAGTGTAGGGTTGGGGTTAGGCTGTGGGGAAGGGAGGGTTAGGGTAGTGGGGAAGAGGGGAAG
>JABWIB010000874.1:10114-22945 GCA_016617825.1 Platyplectrum ornatum
ACACACTCACATACACACATAAGCATGCAACTTTTAGATAGGACCAGGCTGGCTGCCACAACACCATCGCGTTTCGGTACTATAGTACCTTTATCAAGGTTTATATCTCTCCCCTATACCGATATCACCGATATATCTTAGATATAACTTATTTATATGTATCCCACAATTTTTTTTTTGAGAGTAAGGGGATTTAGTCCTGTACAGAGGACTCTCTATATTAATGGCAAGCTGAAGGAGTGTGCGGCTGACGCTGGGGACAACAGTGTGTGTGTGATATGCTATGAACCAAAGAGGCCATCCTGTGAGTATTGCTGCAGACGGGCTTGGGAGAGCGTTTAAGAGTATTGCACATGGTCTCTCTATTTGAGCCTTAGGGAGGACAATCCACACATGAGAGGGTGAACATCCTGTGAAAGACTGGATCCAGGATATACCAGCAATAGTTATAAGAACGCGAATTTGTGGAGAAGTGGATCCTTGTGCCTGTTTTGTGAATACAGAGACTGTTTATGCCTGGGAGAAAGTAGGACCTATCTGACTAAAGAACTTTAAGTATATGGAACTTTTATTTTAAGTCAGCCAGATTTTACTGGATTCTTTGTGGACATATATCACTTTGTTTGTATTTTAGGTAGATTGGCGCATACCTACCCTCCCCATTTCGTATTTGGGGTGGTGGTAGTCACCCTTGGAAGAGTTGGGGGTTGCTGCCTTTAGGGAGTGCCTGACCTTTGGGTACTTTCATTTTGCCTGTATTATTTTCTAGCAGTCTCCCCATATGAATTCCCTTTTCCCTCTCTGTAATAATATATTTTATAAATAATCTCTATGCCAACACTTTTGTAAATATAATGACAGGCTGGCCTGGCCTGCATACTGTGATAAATGTGGTTGTTGCTATGGTTAGCATGGTTACCCGTTTTCACAGGTACACAGGCTTTGTCTCATAAAAATGGAAGCGAATGACCCATAGGCCTGAGCTGTATAAATGCCAGGCTGGGTCCTGTCTCCCCTCCCTTGTCCCCCTCTTTAATGAGGTAACGTCAGTCCAATGGGGTCTTAGCTTCAGGGGATAACTTTATCTATTAATTTTGATTTCCAGGTTCCTCCTCGCTTTCCAGGAATTTTCTTGATGGAGGGCTGTTGCATCTCTGCTGTCCCTGGAGCGTTGAGTACACTCTGTGTGCCCTATTACTCTTGCCCTGCTTTCTGTCCCTTCTTCCCTCTTGCACTTTTCCTCCCATTGATCTGTTTTTCTGCTATATTTTCCTTCTTTTCTCTCTCTCCTTTTCATTTCTTTCATCCTTCATGGAAGGGGCTGGGTACCCACCGCTATGGGTCCCCCTGTGGTGAGTATGCACGGCGCCTCCTCTGCCCTGGTTTCCCTAGAGTCTGAGTGTGTCCCTGACACCCCCCCCCCCCCAGGCAGTTTACCAGAGCTCGCCTGTGCTTTTTTCTGCTCCTCAGTCCCCTGCCACCTGGGCATTTGATATCTATTCTGTGGCCTCCTCAGCCCCCTGCTCATTCTGCTGTGGTGTCCTCACCTCTACCACGGCCACCCACTGCCAGGCCAGCTCCTAATTTCCCAGCTGGCTGGCTCCAGGGTGCTACTGCACCTCCGTCCTGTTCTGCCCAGATGCCATTTATTTTCTTCAAATACATTCCTCCTGCAGCAGGGAAAGGCGGCTCTCAATTTCCCCCCCAATTTATGCCTTATATGTCCGGTCTGGGCTGGCTTCCAATGTCACACTCTACCCCCATTCCGCTGGCTGCTGCTACTGAGCCTGTACCTGCACCTGTGGTTAACGTGTCCTCTGTTTCAGGGTCTTTGTCTGCCCCGCAGGATCAAGCTCCCCATCCCGTCCCTCCTCCCCAGGATAAATTGCCAGGCCCGTCCGGTCTGCAGCGCGAGACTCTTCTGGGTCTCTCCTGGCATGAATCGTCTGAGATGTGTTTGCGCCCGTAGACCATCATGCGTTTGCTCCTTAAGCGTTTAGCGAGTGGGGCTCTCTCGTCCTCTCGTAATGCCAAGCGAAGCTCATTCCAGCCTACTCCTCCTACTCACGTTTGCAACAATAGCTCGGTCACTTGGGACATAAGGGAAGTGGTCAAGCAGCGCATTAAACGTGGTCGCTACATTGATATGTTTGCTATTACTAACAAAGGCAAGCGCGCTTTAACCAGCGCTGCTGCTAAGGGTGGCGCTGGCAAGGAGTCCTGTAAAACTTTCTCTAACTGGTTGGCGGGTTTTTGTGTTTTTGCGGTCGCTTATGTGGAGACCCACCCCAGCGAGAACTCTGCTCTTTGGGTGTACCTGCACCTTATACAGGAGTTGAAGTCGACTGCTCGTCCTGGGGCGTGGTGCGAGTATGATGAATGCTTCAGGAAGCGCTTTGATGGCTCTGCTTCCATTTAGGTTTGGATGCAGGTCACCCAAGCTTATCGGCCTCCCTTTGAGCAGTCCTTTCGGAAGCTCCAGCCGCGCTTGCCTAACACACCCCAACCCAAGTGTAACAAATGCTACACTTTTAACGGATCGTGCTGCACTCGAGGCACCGGCTGTAAATTTCGCCACGCATGCTACCGTTGTAATGGACCACAACGGCCAAAGACTGCCCTGCTGGTATCTTGCCCCCCCCTGCCCAATTCCGCAAGGCCCCTTCCCCAATAATCCTTGAGCGCATGGCCCCCAGGTTGGCCGTTTACCCAATAAGGGATGCAGCTCTTTTGCTTTATGATGGTTTCCGCCATGGATTTAAGTTGCTTGTTTCGGGCGCCGTGTCAACGGGCTCTCCGCTTAACCTTAAGTCTGCCTGTCAGTTTCCCTCTTTCGATTTGTCTAAAGTTTTGTCTGAGGTCCAGCAGGGCAGGATGGCCCTTCCCTTCCCCTCCCTTGCCTGACATGGTTTTGTCCTCGATCGGTGTTGTTCCTAAAAAGACTCCCGGCAAGTTTTGTTTAATTCAGCATCTTTCATATCCGAAGGGATCATCGGTTAATGACGCCATCGACCTGGCGGCTTGTTCCGTTTCTTATCAGTCTTTCGAGGCAGCACTTGAGATGGTGCGCTCCTGCNGCACTGGTGCATGACTGGCTAAGCTTGACATTGAGTCAGCGTTTCGACTCGTTTTCGATACATGGGTTTTTCCCTACCGGAGGGATTCTTTGTGGACCTGTGCCTGCCGATGGGTTGCTCCATCTCTTGCGCTCTCTTCGAAACCTTCAGCTCGTTTTTGCACTGGTGTGTAGCTGCTGGTCTGGGTCACGGGTCTTTGGCTCATTATCTCATTATCTGGGTCACGGCTGGTTCTTCTGTGTATGCGGATGTTTTGTGTTATGCCCAATCCCTGTTTGCGCATTTTGGTGTCCCAGTTGCCCCGGACAAGACTGAAGGCCCGTTCACCTGCATTTGTTTCCTTGGGATAGAAATTGACACCGAGGCAGGCGCCTCCAGGCTACCTATAGAGAAGGTTCAAAAACTGTCCGCTGCGCTTTTGGATGTCCAGGGGTGCCGGCGGGTTATACTGAAGAAAGTGCAGTCTCTCCTGGGTTTACTTAACTTCGCGTGCAGGGTGATACCTATGGGCAGGGTATTTTCTTGGCATCTTGAGCGCGCTACAGCTGGTGTTCGCACTCTGCATCATTTCGTGGCTCTCTCTAAAGCAGTGCGTGACGATATGGCTGTGTGGTCTAGCTTTTTGCGCTGCTTTAATTGAGTCCAAATTTGGCAGTCCCCTGTTTTGCCCAATTAGGAGTTGGGTTTGTTTACGGATGCTTCCAGTTCCTGTGGTTTTGGTTGTTATTTTCAAGGTGCTTGGTGCTCTGCTTCCTGGCCTTCGACGTGGCTGCGCGCCGGGCTTACGGCTAATTTGCTGGTGTTGGAGCTTTTCCCGATTGTCGTCGCCTGGGAATTGTGGGCCGAAGAGTTGCGGAATCGGAGTATACTTTTTTGGTGCGAAAATCTGGGAGTGGTCCAGTCCATCAAATGCCAGCGCGCTTCTCCCCCCCCCCCCGACGTGATTGCGCTCTTGCGTAGATTAGTGTTGCGTTGCCTGGAGTATAACATCACCTTCAGGACGCGACACGTTCCGTATGTGCAAAATTCCATCGCAGACGCGCTGTCCCAATTTCAATGGGCAAAATTTTGTCAGCTCGCCTAGCATGCGCATGACACTGGTTTACCTTGCCCTACTAGATTGCGCTGCAGGCATAGACCTCCTGGCCACCATCTACCTGGCCCCTACGACCCTCCGAACCTACCAGAGGGCCTGGGGTGAATGGTCGCAATTCCTGCTTTCCCAAGGCAACGCCGGTAAGTCATCTCAGGATGTCTTGCTTGCCTTTCTGTGGCGTGAGTTCCAGCGTGGTAGATCCCGGGCTTCGATTGGCGCTTGCTTAGCGGGTATATCATTCTTCGCGCGGCTGCGGGGGGTCCCCGACTGCACGAAGAATTTTGTAGTGGAAAGAGTCCTGAGAGGGTGGTCCCGGGTTCACCCGCGCACCCGGACGTTAGATGTCCCATCGACCGCCCCCTGTTGGGCCGCTTGCTGTCAGAGGTCCCTCGGGTGGCTTCAGATGAGTATGAGGCTGGCCTTTTCTCGGTCGCATTCTCATGGTGTTTTTTCTGGGCTTTCAGGGTGTGTGAGCTGGTGGCCACGGGCAAATCGGCCGTGGACTCTGGCTTGCTCACGAATAATGTAGTCATCTCTGATACATCCAAGGTGCACAGGTCTAAGACTGACCAGGGGAGGGGCTGTTGGATCACGCTTTTTCCGCACTCTGATCCCTCGGTCTGTCCCCTGGTTTTGGCCAGGCGCTTCTTCACTTTCCATCCTCCTGCTAGGGTAATTGGCTGGCGCATGCTGACAGCTCACCCCTTACGCGTTACCAGTGCGCTCTATTCAGTTTAGGTTTAGATTGGGGGTATTTTGGCACGGCCGGGCAGTCCGCGGCTTCTATCCAGGCCCAGGGGCGATGGAAGTCTAATGCTTCTAAACGTTATATTCGCCAGGACAAGTGAGGTGTGTTTTATGAGGTTATTACAGTTGTTTTGATTCTTATTTTCTGGTATTGTTTTCTGAAGTCATATTGTGTAGTCCTGGTTTTGTATTATATTGATATATGACTGTATTGCTGTGTTTCTATGTGTCAAGGGGCGGTTAACCCTGGGCAACCTAGACCTGGTTGCTTGCCTTCGGGGGCACGGAGGTTTTCGCCCCTATTTTTCCTCCCAGTAAGGCGACATGATTGGCCGCTTGGTGTCCTTGGAGGTTTTTAGGGAGTTGTCGTCTCCGTTAGGCGTGCCTGGGGTTTGCCGGTTTCCCTTCTCTCTCTATTTCCCTCCTTTCTCTCTCTTTCTCTGCAGTCCTGCCTCCCCCGTCGATGTGGCAGTGGGGGTCATTAGTTAAGCGGCGCTAATTGGTATTTGTCTTGCTGGTGTGCAGTAGTATTGGTAAGTACATAGGGGGTTAGTCCCTGTGGCTGAACCCAAGGTTTGGACACTCCATTGTGAATTGGTGATCCCGATTGCTCTATGAGCAGGTTTAATTAGGCTATCCGACACCTATTGTTTCAAGCTCGTTTCAGGTTACAGTTTTGAATATTTAGAGTAAGTTAAGTATTTAGGATAGCTATTAGTCTGACCCCCACTGCTCCTGAGCCACCTTCAGCCCATTTCCAAATTATATAGTCAAATTCATGTTAGTGAATATCAATTCCAATTAGGCTCATTTAATAAGGTGTCCCCTTTTTAAGTCCAGTTGCAATGTGTCAGTGTTTTTATTTGTGTCAGCGTGTTTATTGTCTCCAAGTTATTGTCTCCAGGGAAGTGGGGTCTGGGAGGGGAGACGGGTCATCAGCCGCTTGGCAGTTTATCGAAGTTAGTAAATGGATCCCTTGGTGTCATGTTCTTTTTTAGCCCTAACATTTCTGTTTCATTCATTAACAGTATGCATTTATATGATATACAATATCTAATTATCACTAATTTGCTGGATGTATATTTGAGGCACATACAGCTGTTTTTGAGCCCAACATATGTTGAGGTACATCTAAATGAACATATTTGAGTATTTTTATTTGCATACATTTCCTTGTACTCTAATCAAGGCTATATTTCCTTAGCACTATAATTGTATTCCAATTCAAACTTAACACTGGCAGTCATAAAAATGATGGCGATAGCTCACTTTCAAGAATTAACTATGTGTTCTAAAAGGAATGAAATGATTTTTTCAAGTTAATTGGTTCTTACCTGTCTCTAATTACATTAATGGTTTTTACCTCCATCGATGCACAAATCTGAATTACAGCCTGTCCCACAGCACTGTTGGCACCATTTTGAATTACTGTGTCACCTTGGGAAGATAAAATGGATGCATGAATTCTTAGCTCACAATTACAGAGCGTGATATATCTCACAGAACAAAACAAAACAAAGTGGGCTTCTGTCTTCCTGCCTATAACCTGAAAGCACATTGTATTTATCTACATTGAAATATTATTCTTTATAACTTCAGTGACTCATTTTATACCTTTGGGTTTGTGTACAATGTGTTTAAGTTAGATGAGAATACAGTTTTTGGAGAGGGTGGTATGTGACTTCATACCACCCCCTCATTCTACAGGTGAATATAAATGACATGTGTGAGTGTATTTCACTTGTTTTTGACAACAGTAGATGAATGCATTTGAATTTATAAATATTTCATATTATTGGCATTTATGTGCATTTTCGAAGCTACAAGGAGAATGCTTGCGTGTTTCAAATTGGGAAATACTTCCCAACAGTTCCTCAGCTTTTGTTTAAAGCTGGTAAGGACCCCTGTGTTGGGTGGCTGTAAGTGAGGGTCTACCATCCATTAGGCCCAGTCTGGGTCTTTTGGGCTGCTGACAGACTGATTAGGGCTGACGCCTGGTAGCTAATAGTAAAAGGTCTGCAGACATAGGTAAAGCAGACATTGCTCTCACTGTCCAGGGTAAAACTGCACAGGTGGTGTGTGTGTTAGAGACCCTGGATCCCCTCTAGCTGCTGATGCCACAAACTGCTATTGTTTGTTAGTGATAGTTAGAAGAGACCAGTGTTTAGGTGTTTATATTGTATTTTTATTTTGTTTAACTGCTGCTGAATAAAACTGTCTGAGGTCAGTTGTACCACAAACCCTGGTGTTGGTGTGGAATATGTGCTGAAAATAGGGTTACCACCTTTTCTTCTTAAGATTCCCGGACACCCCCCTACCCCCCTGGAAAAAACCTTGGAAATGACACACTTATTTTTGCCATTATATATTTTTTTTTTTTACTTTTATGGGGGTCAGTGTCCAGAGTGGGGGTCAGAAGCAGGGGTGTAGCTAGGTGCCATGGTGTATTATAGGGAGTATAATACAGTCTGCTCCATGTGCTGTATTATAATGAGACACCAGTCTGCCCCATGTGCTGTATTATAATGAGACACTACAGTCTGCTCCATGTGCTGTATTATAATGAGACACCAGTCTGCCCCATGTGCTGTATTATAATGAGTGCTGTATTACTGCTTCCCCAGTCTGTGNTCTAATCATATATCTGCAGCACATATGTAAGAGNAATACAGCAGAGCCCCTATTGTCCCCACTCTCTGTAGTGTAGTGGATATGTTTTATAGTTATTGCTGCTTGGTCTGTCCTGGGTTCGAATCCCCTCTCCACCACCACATATGTGAAGAATAAATTTGGTCCAGCACCCATACAGTTAATAGCCTCACAGTGCAGAGACAGGTGTGATTAGCAACATTGTAGCCGCGGCTGAGCCCCAATCAATGACTGAACAGCACAAACTGAAAGTGAAACTCTTAACTTCAGAATGACGCTGACTGATTCCCGGACATTGTATAGTCCGGGGACAGCACAGCTCCGGACCCCGGACGCCATATGCGATTCTCGGACTGTCCGGAGGAAACCCGGACGGGTGGTTACCCTAGCTGAAAATCCCCTCCCACTTTAATATACACTTAGGAGTGCAAAAAAAAGTACTGGTTCAGTTAACTCACCAGCCCTCAAAGTTACAAAGTCCATGAGCATCCGATATGCAGTGCAAGGGTTAACACTGAGGGTGGCAGCTGTCAGGACTGAGATGTTTTTAGCAACAGGAATCACATCCTCTGACTTGCAAACTGCTTCAGTTCTCCATGTTCCTATATGTAAAGAAATATAAAATTGTGTTAAAATAACACAAATGTACTAATATACTTTTTTCTTAATTATTAATCATTTATCATTAATGGCAGTACTATCCCAACTGTCACAGCCAGAATAACAATGGGGCTAATGTTAGTGTCTCCTGACAGATACATCCTCAACCCTCCCGATCTTTGTGGAGGCATGGGCCTTTCATTCAGACCCCCTTAACTGAGGACTGGGAGAAGATCTTTCAAACTACCCTCTACGACTCGTTGAGTTTGAACTTCATTGAGACCCAATACAAAATCCTGTCCAGGTGGTATATAGTTGTGCAAAATGGTGGTGTGGTACAGAGGCAATAGGCACCTATATGCGCATATGGTGGGACTGTCCTAATCTCCAACCATTTTGGCAGTCGTTTCATGCCATTATATGTACAATCACTGGCCTTGAGAATCCATCAGCCGTTGAATACTGGCTACATTCCAGGAGGATATTATCTCTTATCTTGATATTATCTCTAGTCTTAACCGAAGATTCCTATGAAACATTTGGTTACAATTTAAAGTCCTGATTAACGTTCCTTTACCCTACAACGCCTCATGTCAACATCACTCTTAACCTCTCTCTCATGAACCTGCTACACTCCTCACTTCTACTTCTCTCACTTATGTCTTCGTCTTTATTCTACATGTAGCGGTATTACATTTGGGCCACAACCTCGAGTTTACTTATTCATATACTCATTGTTCTGCACCCCACTTCCTCTTCCCTCCATATTAAAACTTATGTTGATTATCGATTGTGAATAGATGTTACAGGCCCTTGTGGCTTTTAATCCAGCCATGACAACTATACAGCTAATGATGATCATTAATCCACTACCTATAGCCACTATCATCTCAGACATCAAAGGTTAAATGTTGCAAGTAGCGGTAAGTGAGCAAAGTGAGTTTATCAGCAGGACCTCATGCGACTGTTTCAGGAGGTTCCGTGATGTAACGTTCTATCTCTGTATGCTGTATGCTCTGTCATGCTTCTGATTATACCAATGCAATCTACTATGGTAGTTCAAAAGAAAAAAATAAAATAAAATGTAAAGCATGTACAGACAAGTGTAAACCCACAAGGGGGATCCTGTTCTTCAAGCTTAGAGAACTAAGGGCAATGCTAACCATTGGGGTCCAAGTTTTTGTGCCCAAGAGACATACGTGTGGAGAAACTTCTTATGCAACATTGTCCCATTAACCAGACAGACAGAGATAGTTGGAGCTAGCCATGAATGAGCCACAAGGACATGGCCAGGGATGTTAATATACACACATACGTATAGATAATTGATGATTATTTGTCCTCCAGGTTTAAACCAAAAAGTGAAACTTATGGGTGGGAATTAAGGGGAAGAGAACCATATATTGCTTCAGATCTCCCAATAGAAAGGAATGAGCCCGAGCAGGCCCAGGTCAAAAGTCAGCCTTACACATGCCAATCAGAATTACCCCACAAACCCATTTTAACAGGGCCAGTAGGTGAAAGGTAACAAACTGATTATATAGAGGAGACAAGGTACAATATGATTATATAGAGGAGACAAGGTAGCAGCTCAAGCACAGGTTACCATCTGAATCCACTCCTCATTTTTGAATAGGCCCAGATTGACCTCCCACCTCTTCCGTAGTACAGTCAGCATTATTAAACCCTAAGAGTAAAGAGTATAGGAAGGAGTATAGCCACTACAGAGTATAGNCACTACAGAGTATAGCCACTACAGAGTATAGCCACTACAGTCAACAGTTTAATTGCAGAGGAGTCTTGAATATGCCTCGTACCACTACAAATTGCTCGACTAGGGCATGCCTAAACTAATTAGTGGAAGAAATTAGGGCTCTGAAGGCAAAATTCATCAAATATCTGAACAAATGAATTAAAAATCCCATTAGAGTAGATCCATCCAAACTGCAACAGAGAGCCCCACAGAAGGCCCTTAAGGTCAGAGAAGCTTGTATTAGACCAAAGGGAGCTACCAGAAACCAGGCCGATAATCAGACAACACGTCATAGGAACCACCAATCATCTCTGCTTTTTTAAACATTTAATGATGGGGAGAATATTACAGTCTAAGTAGTGTGATGCTGAGCGGGTTACCCACATCCCAAGATATCTGAAGCCAAAAGTCTATGTGTTCTTGTGTACATGTGTATTGCTCGCATGGAGCAGAAAATGTTCATAAGTGTGCCGTTTTAATTCAGTGCTATGTATGTATGTAGGTATGTCTTATACATATCCCAGCCCTAAACTGAGGCAGAATTTTAGGAGGAAGGCCAGGAACACATGTTCCTTTAATAGCTTACTTTATTCTGTCTTTCCACAATCGGACATCCATAACATGTTCAAATACATGTTCAAAATGCATAACATGTGGTTAAATAGAGTGTCTAAATCACCACTCCTGCAAAGTCCTTCTCCTGTCAATAACCTGTAGATATTTTTCACTGCTTGGCAAAGTGATCACACAGAATTCACAATATTTTACTGGAGTTGACAGGGTCTGCCGTTTTCATACCACATACTGGCAGCAACTATACACCGCAAGCGGTGACATGAAGTAGATGCTCCTACAGGTCTTTCATTTAAAATGTCTCCAGTAGGTGCAGTGAATGTCAGAATTGAAATGTCGGACACAAAGTCTGGCATTTCTTTTAAAATAAAAACATCACAATGAGTACAGAGACATTTAGTTTTACTTTCAATGAACTTATTGTTTGAAAGTTGCAAATGATTTGCTTCTTATTCCCCCTTTCTTACCACAATCATTTGCATATTGCTTGTTTCTCCCAATACAGTATGTATGATTTGATTTATGTTAAAGTAATTCCTAAATGTAAGTGTCTGAATTTATCACCAGGAAACTTGTTGAAAGCACTTAAAACAATATTATAAAACAACAATATTATAATCTAAGGAGGCAGACTTTTATTTGGTTAAATGCACTCCTGTAAAAAGTTGTACAAATTCTTCTACATGAATCACAATGGTTTGAACATTATTCTGTGCTTTATAATAAGTCAACAATAGCCCACTCATATTTGATGAAAAGCAAATTGCATCTTACAATTAAAATTGTAAACTTAGGATTACTTTCATGGAGCATGCTTTGTCATTTCTAATTGCGCATACTGTGCACATAATTACCTAACACAATGTGATCCATCGGCATATCTAATATGCAAGAAAATGGGGCTTATAACCTCATTTTTATGAAGTTTTATTTTTTACTAAAGATTATTGACTTAAATAAGTGTATGGGCTTTTTTATACATTGTTTAAAATGACAGTGTAGTAGCAGTATACAGCTACTACACAGCTTCACAGTGTTACACTGACCTTTACTAAGTTACAGTATACTAAACGCATGGGCAAAACCATGTTGAATTGCAGGGGAGGTAAAATGAATGTTAGTGTTTGCATGCAGGGAGAATACTTTATTGTTGCATGTTGTACACAGATACTGACCAGTGTTACTGTTACACTGTTATTAGATTTGGGCTAGGAAACATCATTTCTCACCTGTAATACTGATTGCAATTAATTAAATTTACCTCCCCTGCAATTCATCATGGTTTTGCCCATGAGAGTGTAAGTCATGAGTGTAAGTCATGAGAGTCTAAGTCTGAATCTGGTCCAAAATGTTTAAACTTTCAACATTTTAAAGCAACAATATCAGGCAAGAGCAACTGGCAAGGCTCTCTGTGTCCAGTTTGTGGTGCCACAGTCGCCATCTTAAAAAACCAGAAGTGGTGCAACCTCCAGCTTTGGGAACCGGAAGTGTCACTGCTGCCATATTGGAGTTTAGTCATTGCAGCTCCTGCTTCCACTGTCCTATAAGGAGGCACCAGGGAGTATTTAGCTGACCTCCATTCAAGCAGCAGGTGCTAGTGCAATGTCTCCCCAGACCCTGCCTCCTAGCTCCCTGAGCTTCCTCAGTATTACCATCTATCTGTGCTTCCAGTATTCAATACATACTGTACATAAGGTGGTAAAACTACTGTGTTTATCTCAAATGATTAATATTGTCGGTTCTATAACATGGCATATGGCTCTATTGCATAAGGCTCAATAGCAAGAATAAAGTATCTTTTATTCGGAATCCTTGCAATTTGGCTAAAACTAGGAGTAAAAAAGTTTTGTTTGTCATATCGCAATATGGGATCCAGAGCTGTGCATTCACTGGGAAAATGTGAACTGCGCATGAACGGGAGCGCTCATACAAAGAGAGACACATTGGTGCCCATCCGTCTGTTTGTACATCCGAATGCCTTGCACTCCATTTAAATAAGTAGGGGAGTTTTTCTCATTTAAATACAATAGCACAGTAGCTGAGGATGCTGCCTGTGCATCCACCATATGCTTTCACCATCTCAGATATTGTGTATGTCATAGACACTAAAACACCTCCTGTGTGGGCAAACTGTTTGTGCCTAAGACTCTGGATCAGCTCATCTATTTTCAGATGATAAAACTACACATTTAAATGAGTTTATCTTTGTAAAGGAACATCAGTTTCTAAATCAGTTATTATTTCTTGTGAATCTGGCCCATTATTAATTATAATGTGAACTATATAAGGTATGTTTTGTCATTCAATCAACTATAAAGTCATTTTTTAAAGCAACA
>JABWIB010000874.1:31266-49817 GCA_016617825.1 Platyplectrum ornatum
GTCCACTCCAGTGTTGGTGATAGGATGCAGGAAAAAAGGGCAGACTATACTGTCACTATTTAAATGCATATACTATATGGTCCTTATAAAAAGGTTACAACTCCTTTTTAAAACAATTTTAGGCATTTTTTCACTACTACTTAACTCTATCATTTGCAAGAATCCCAATGGACCTGCAGTTTTCCGTAAAAAAAACCTAAACGCTAAATCAAGCGCAGTAGTCATTGTTTGGCTCACACACATGATTGCCCTAATACGCCGTCCATTTCTATGGTGTCTGCGTATTTTCTTCATTTGCGTGTTTTATTTATTCCTTTAATTAAAAAGTTCTAAATGTTTTGAAGCACCACAAAACAGTGTTTTCCTAACTTATAGTAAATTTGGATCATTTTCATTACATTATCTTTTAAACTTGTCGGTTTGGGTATTTTGGACCCATTTTTTACAAGTTGTATATATTCATCCATATATTCTATTTTGGCCATTTTGTTTGCACCATGGTAAGGGATGATTTAAGGAAAAATTGCATGCAAATTTGTTTCCAGAGGCAAGGGTGCACAGAGAAACGTCCAGAAATTGTTAATGATATGTATTGTATAGCACTTATAGCATAAACAAACTAAAGTGTCTGTGAAAAATGCCTGACGTGACTGGCTGGTGTATTTTATTATACATTTTGGCATAACATTATTTTATAATATATATTACCTGCTCTATAAACCAACAATTATGCTTGTGTGTGTTTGAGAGACAGATATCATGTTATGTTACATTTAAAATTACAGTGTGACTATACTGTTTCTGATTCTGTACCAGAAAATGTGTGTTTCATTAATTTCACTTACCTCAATACTTCAGTACAGGGGCCATGTTTGTGATAGACAAGTGCTTCACAAGATGTCTGGTAAGATTGGCATAATAAAGCTTTGCTGGATTTGCAGTGAACTTTAGGATGTCTGCTATGTAAGGGATACTTGAGAAGAAAGGGTCTGCCTATTGTCCTCAGTATGCCTGCAGCTCCCATTTGTACAAAAGAAAAACTTGTGTCGATGCTATTAGGTTGCTGTATTGACGTGCGAATGAGCTACACTGCCTTATGTGAATTTCTTATTGCACATCATTGTGCAACACTGGTTTGCTGTTTCCTAGAAACTTTTGCAATCACAGTACTGTAACTGGTATGTTTTTTCTTTGAATTGTAAGTGCACTAAAACAAACCACAAGCAAGGGACGTAAAATTACATTTTTCAAGGTGCCTAAGGATATCATTAAATAGAGAAATACTGTGAATTTTATGACATTTTCAGAATGATATGGCTTAGTGTAATTTTTGTTCCATTGGACATGTTTAATCAAAAATAGTAATGTTATGACAATCATAATAATGAACTGATTTGTCTCGGTCTTATTCTGTATTTACATTAATACGACAGTAGACTGGCTCAGAGGTTATGTTTCATTTCCTTTTTTAACTCCATAGCTTGAAAAGATAACACCTGACATGAATCAGTCAGAGCAGGACATGATCAAATCTTTATTAATAGATTTAGAAGGATTATAATCATTAATGTTTTTTACAGTTTTACAATTGGTTTGTGTTTTGAAATGTCAAGTCATCTTTGTTTGCTAGCAGATGGACCCTCCAGCTTGCGTCTTGCTGCTTGATTACTTGCTGCTTATTGCCTGTAGGTCCTTGATTTCCTGAATTATAATATTGCCATTTATTTCAGTGTATTAGTATGATTGTAAGGGGTGAATTCCAGAATATCTGAATATGTCAAACTACTTAAAAAAAAACACACACACACTTTAGAATACTGCTTTTGTACATAGACAAATATTAGAATTTCAGCTAGAGATAACATCCCTGCCCGTCACGCACAATTCTAATTTGGTCTTGTGTGATACCCTGGCATCAAGGGGTTAATATATCTGATTAAGTTGACCTGCTGCATCGCCAAATATGGTTATGATGTAATGCTAAGATGGGGTTGGTTGGGGAAAGAGAAGTTTCCAGAACTGTTGCTCTAATGAGCTCATTTTAATTTTGTTATGTGATTGGTTAATTGACCTGAATGAAAAGTTATATCAAAGTATATCAAGTCAAGTGTGAAGCAGGAAAAAATGAGTGTATGATAACATCCGGTCGAAGTGAAAGCAATGGAGTGATTAGATCATGAGAGACGACAGAGATCCTAATAGACAAGGAGGTGGAGATCTCT
Source organism: Platyplectrum ornatum (assembly GCA_016617825.1). Taxonomy (NCBI): domain Eukaryota; kingdom Metazoa; phylum Chordata; class Amphibia; order Anura; family Limnodynastidae; genus Platyplectrum; species Platyplectrum ornatum. The sequence goes on from JABWIB010000874.1 coordinate 33,489, forward strand.
TATTCATGGATAGATTGTTGAGAATTGACAGCACCTCTCATGATGAAAGTGTCACAGAAAGTCTGGACACCCCATGGGCCAAAGCGAGGTCCGAGTGTGGGGAGGTGCAAGACGCACTAATGATGGAAAAAAGGGCTTTCAATGTTGTGTGGCCATACAGACCTGAATTGGAGGCTGAGAACCCTATTGGGGAAGATGGGGGAAAGGCCAAGAATGGGGAAATGCCTGGTACAATCTATTTTAAGCCGCCCCAAAATAGATCAAATAGAAGGAAGATGAGAGCTTGTGCTGCCAGGCACAAACAAAGGTGGCTGCAATAATTACAACCGTGAAAGGAGGAAACCAAGTCCAAGTACTTGGAAAAAATAGAGGATATCCCGTGGGTGCTATCCCAAGTGTATAAACCTGCTGAGAACTGGGAGAGAATCACTGGGCAGGATCTGTGGTAGACATGTCAGATCAATTTACATCTACCAGCTAACCCAGAACTTGAGGTGTGGGACGAACTTCAGTCATACGTACCACCATCCTGCAGTTACACATGTCCGGAGTATCCTTGTATGTCTGTCCTGTTGACCGAGTGCAGCAAAACTGATGATAGTGAAAGTGATGATGATCCCATGAAAGTACTCAAGTACTAGGGATACATCTGTATTAAGGCTGATATTACGCATTGCTCGTGCCACCTATTATTGATGGAAAACCTGTGGTGTTCAAGTGAGCAATAGCCCCAATATCCTGTAACATCGTAATTCCCGATGTGCCTTCTACCTGGGTCATTAATGAGAAACCACTGCCTATTGAGGATCCTTGAAGTCATCCTTCTTTCACCGTATGGTGAGTCCGGGGTCCTTATGTGACGAGCATAGGCTCTTTAGGAGTACAACGCCAATGCTTTCAAGTCCCTAAAATTGCCATGAATGTTATGTAATGTTGTGTTCATTTGTTAAAATTGTTTGTAGGAAAACTGACTTTAATATTTGAACATTTAGAATAATAGACATGTTTAATTTTAATATAGCAATAATGAAAGTACAATAAAACAAAAAACATAAAGGTCACACTTACAGAAGGGTTTAGTTTTAATAATATATTCAGACCGCATAACTATGTTTCCTTAATCAGTTTAGTACAATATTATGTTTAAGTATAAACGTGTAAAACATGTTTTTGAGTACATTTTTTAAATTTATTAAGGGTTGATGAATGCCTAGCGAGATTCTAAAATTCGCATACAAAAAGCAGGTCTGTTTGTATGGGCAAGTTTTAGAAAACTCACAAGCTAATTTTGGGTGTGAATCATTCACGAAGCATAGTGAATACTATCAACTGTATGTGAGTAATGGAAGAACTCACCATAGCGAATTTACATATTTTCGGTGAGTTTCGGTGAGAATTTAAAAACACGACCAATAGTAAAACTCACACTAAAATCAATTCTTACCATAAAATACGCCACGCTTAGGCGAGAACTTAAACTCGACCTTAGTGAATTTTCCCCATTGTGTTTTCAGATGGACAGTATGAGAAATATAGGGATAAGGGAAATATATTATGAGGTATAGTGTGTGTATGAAAAGCAGAGCTAGAGGGAATGTATTATGGGGTACTCTGTGTGTGTTTGAGATACAGCAAGGGAGAATGTATCGGTGGATGCCCTGTGTGTGAGTTATAGAGATTGTGTTCAGATGTAATATGTATGTGTGTGCATAAGAGGTAGAGAAAATGTATTATTGGGTGTACTGTGTTTGTTAAAGGTAAGGAGAATATATTATGGTGTTCCTTTGTGTATGTGAGGTATATAGAAAAAACATAAGGGGGTGGCCTATCGCTTTTATGTCCCCAATGGTTTGGACACATGACAAATATATCTAGATTATGATGGTGTTATAGTACTTGCAATAAGGATAATAAAGTGAAAGAAATAATTATGCTATTAATGCTTTTAAAGCATGCCCATTGTGAGAGCAATTTTGAATAGTGCTTTTAAAGTGTAAAAACTGAGTTGGTCTCTTGGCACATAGCCCAGGGCCATATGAAGTGGGTGGATCTGGAACACTTATTAATAAGCGTACAACAAGAACATTTTCTACCTTGGCTATCTATAAACATGTGTACATTTCAGTATAACATGTGCCCATGTTTACCCTGTTTTTTCTACTTTTATTGTATTTTTCCATATTTATTTTTTCTCCCAGGGCAAATTTTAGTCCTCCCCCTTTGAGTATAAATGTACAGTCCTGGGGATTATGTATCTATTATATGCCATACAAGATTAGGGTGGGCATGTAGGGTTAGATGACCATTCAACAGTTCACAGGAAACGTCTTCATTGACTGTAAGTGTCCAGGCTTTAACAGTTGCTTTGACAGTTGACACCTGACTAAGCATGTTGAGATGTGTAGTTTGACAACATTTGGAGAGGCACAGGTTGCCTACTCATGGTATAGTGGATGTAATGCATTTGTTTTGCATTAGACATTTTGGAGCCTCAAGTGCTGTCCAATTTGTCTGTAAACTTTTTCATTTCAGGTTGAGATATCAGCATTCTAAGATAAGTAATGTCTATCCCTAAAGCCCTTATCCTTCGTATTTTCTTTTGCACTTGATTGCAGTGGTTTTTCAGTATGTTTGCTCATATAAACACAAGTGAGATGGTTATGTAATAAAATTATAAATAAATAATAAAAAAACCTTTTTTATATCCAGCAACATGCAGCTTATTTGATCGTTCTTGATGTTTATAGAGTACTGTCTACTTTGAAAGTTGACATTCATGCACAGAACTTTTTTTCAGACTTAATAGAATTTAAGGATGTTTCTCTGTCTCAACAATATTTATTGCTTTGCTTATTCCTTTGCAAACAAAGCCTTTTTAGTGCTTGTATTCCTGTAGCTTAGCGGGCCTAACGCATATGATCAAAATACGCACTGCTCAGAAGATCATTGCTGAGGATTGCTGGACAGCTAAGCTCCTAAAGAACTATGTACCTCTCTGCTTGTTCAATATTGCAGCTCCTTTGTCATATGAAACCATGGGAACAATGGGAACTGTGGACTGAAAGGAATCCCATGGAAATATTCAGAGCTTTACTAACAATTTGTAAATGTCAGAAAGAAAGAACAAAAGCCCTGAAGTATGGTTTAACATGATATAATGATGTTACTATAAAAATTCCTGGAGTTAAAAAAAAGTATGGAAATATTATGGAACCATGTTTTACAGTATCATACACCTATGGGTGTAGGTCTTCAGAAGTAGTCCACAATGTTATTCTATTATTAGATGGGTGAACTTAAGTGGCCAGTGTGGTTCAAATATGTCCGATAAAAAGATAATTCACAAACTACCCTGGTCAACACCGTTCACACTGAACCATGGTAGTTAGGCGAATACTAAAGAAATACATAAAAATGTAAAAAAGAAAATTTATTTTAAAAAGAATAAAAAAATAATTACAAAATAATTAAAATTATATTAAAATATAAATAAAAAATTAAATAACAAATAATGATGAAAAAAATCTTAATAACAGTAAAATATACACAGAACTATTTTTTTTATTAAATATTTTTTCTTTTTTTAACTGGTGTATACATCGTCACGTGGACGATGTATACACCAGTAACAACGCCGGAGCACAACATGGTGCCTGCCCGGGTAACATTAGCCTGGGAGGCGCTGTTTACACAGAAGACTACCCGGACCAAGCAGGGTGAAACCCTGCTTTTGGCTCGGGTAGTATTTAACTGAACTGCCTGGGTATTAGCGACCTGTGTGAATGGGGTATTAGCAACCTTGTGACTGAATTTTGCATTGGACCTTAGTGCACACCCAATAGCAGGACACTTGACTATATTCATTTTGAGACTTAAAAGGTATCTACTATTGTTAGGGTACATAAGGATACATCTGTGTTGTATAGTTGCCGTTATGTATACAGATACTGACAATGACATCTTTATCATGCAGTTGTTTGGCCATTTCCAATGCATAGACCACACTGCTGTTTTTACTACTCCCAATGTCATACTAAACATTACCTTGTCATTAACTATGATCAGATCAATATGTTATCAAAATAATTGGAACACTAAAGTTGCTTATAGAAATGCTTTTTTATTTAACATAGGAGAAAGTTATTGTTAATGAACTATATTAAAATACAGGATATAGCACCCTTTGATGTTTGCATGGGGTTTCCATGCATACGCACACACACCAAAACATGGAACAGACTCTGTTGTTGGTCAGAAACGAGATCACGGGCATGACATTGGCTGCACTCCTTTTATCTCCATTGACTTGCTGAAGTTGATCTCTTGTGCTTTAGCAGTGCCTTTAATCAGTCTCAGATCTTTAATGCAGCCTTTAAAGCTCACCTTAGTAGTGAGGCCAAACTGTGGCACACCATCTGTAAGTAAAAGAGACAAGGCACAAAGTCTATTATGTGTGAAATTTGACAATTACAAAATAAATAAAAATAGTATAATATGAAAAGAAAAACAGAGCAGATCCAGACCTCTAATGCTGTGATCTAATCTCTGATTGCTGCAGTAGAGCGGTGTTCTGAGATTACAAAGACATGAGACCCTAACTCCTCTGTAGACATGGGGAAGGATACTGCACTTATACTTGCATTGTGGAAGGTTGGATTGGACGTGAGGGCTAAATTACCAATACAATTACCATACCTTAATGCATTATTTAATACTTACTTTGAATATAATATACATATTTTTGACACATCCATTATTGGTAGAGCAAGCTTAGATTTGCCTTTGTGTTAATGATTATGAGAATGCATGTGCTGCCATTCTCTGCAGATGCTTTAAACCTTGCAACTCCTAAAAATGACAGATTGCCTCTCTCAGGCGCCTATTTAAATATATTTGTAGCATTGAGGCAACTGTCAGGCCTCTATTCAAAAACGTTTAACTGGCAGACATGTCAAAATGTCACATGTTCAAAATTGTAGATTTTAAACTTTAAGTTTTAGAACTTTTTCTTAAAACCGTTCTTATGTGCTGCTTATCTGTTCTGCTTTATTATTATGAAATATTCTCTCTTATCATCAATTTCAATGGAAAATTCTCCCATTGCTCATTTCGTAGAAATACACACATTAAGAGCACTCACCAGGATATCCTCCTACAAAGACAGGGTCATTAGTGTCTGCAGACGTGGACGCAGAATTCGGACTGTTGGCTTCCACTTTATTGTCATCCACAATCATCTCTAAGCGGTGTTTTATTTTGTTTGCCACCACTTTGTGCCACTCTCCATTGCACAAGCTGCTTGGCAGCTCTGGCTCATAAACTGCTGTGAAGCGACCTGCTCCATTGTCTGCATGGAAGAGAAGCTAAGAGAGAGACGAAATATTAAAGCACAGAAAAATGTGTTATATGAGCAGGTCAATAATCACAGCAAATGTACATGCTGTAAAAGACATGTTTATGAGGTGTACAAATAAATAATTTGTATTTGTCCTTCTATTTACTAAATTGAAAAACTAAACTTATATACACATATCGAGCTTGCTCATCCAGCTTTATATAATGCCCAAGGGCATCAATGAATTGTGCATGTAATCTCAATAAGTGCCTGAGGATAGAATCAATTTACCATAAGGAATTCTTATGTTATTACCATCCCCAAGTGTAACCATAATACACACATAAAATTTGGAGTAAATAAGTGCTATGAGACTCTTGTCAGTACAGAAACATAAAGGTAAATATAGAAACTCAAAATGATGTGCACATATATGTTTTTATCTTATATGCTGATTAACAGATGACTTTATCTTCCCATTCACTCACTTTGCCATCCACCAATTCAATGCCTAATCCATCCATCTTTTTGCCGCTGATTCCAAGAAGAACACCGCTGCTCCTCGTTGTGCGAAAACTCAATTCTATTATCAGGTCGGTGCCTACTTTAAAAGCTCCCACTGGAAATAAAGTGTACAATAAAATAACATCAGTACAAAATAGAGATACAAACAGAATAATTAATAAGGTATGCAATATCAGTAATAGATAGTAGCTATATGTTAACACTTGCAATAGCGTGATACATTTATTGCTCTACTTTCACCCAGGTAAACACTGATCATTTTCCCAATGCTATAAAAAGACCCCTCTACCCCAACATTTGCACACAATTTATGTCCTCTGTGTCAGAGTTTTTCGTGTTAGTCACATACTTATAGTACTACTAATACTTCTGTATTTACCACTTGACCAGGGTTGCCAACTCTCCTGCAGAAGGTTGCTGCTTCTACCGGAGACTCCCAAATTTGGGGCAATTTTCTCTGTATTCTGGGAGACTCACTGCCTCCAGCCCTGATCATTACAACGAATGAGTGGGACTTGATTAAATATATGGGCTTTGCCATTCAGGGGGGTTTCTGTTTAACTATGAATAATATATATATATATATATATATATATATATATATATATATACAGTATATATAAAATCGTTAAGGCATATATATATAAATGAAGCAATAAAGCAATCACCTGTCTTTGCAAACCCTGACCCGTCAAAATAGGTTCCTTTCTGTGGATTAGCAAAACATGTACCAACATTGAAGCTGGAAGTGGGTTTATTAAAATCTGAGTTTCCTTCTACCATTCTAAAATTCCTGATGCAGCCATCAATGCTGTGTAGAACCTGTGTGAACAAGGAAACATTTAATAAAAAAGATNAAAATAACTTATAAATGCTTACATTCCAGGGCGGTAGGTTCAATCAGCATCCGTAATGTGGAGGGGAAATATAATAGCAGTACAGTGAGGGTGGGGTGTTAAGATAGAATACTCCAATCGTCTATGCATAGGAGCAAGGGCATGGATGCTGGATTCAGATCTTGCCCAATGTTACAGCAGACTAAAACTATAACAAACATACAGACTGTGACGTGATGTTCATTATAAAATAATGTATTTGCAAATATGGAAATGGCATACATAGCCTTTAATGGCCTAAACTATTTGCTAGTTCCTAATGAGCATGTTCACCACCTCCCTCAGATGACAGCAGAAGGCTGATTTACTTTATTTATTCGTGTATATAAAATAGTATAACATTGGGATTATATCCTGCCACTGCAATATTCATTAGGGATGAGACACAAGTTGCAGAAACAAAAATATTAGAAAAAACTATGCAAACATATATATATATATATATATATTTATAGTCCATATTGAATGAAGGTCACTCTCCACGTCTATTATATCAGGGTAATCGACCAAAAAAAGCGTTTTTATTAAGTCAAAACAAAAACAACATTGTGCAATAGCATTTTTCTTCAGGGCAAGTGCACGCACAACAGAAAAATGCTATGTAGCATTTGAAACGTTGGCTATTCATTGCACAATGTTGTTTTTGTTTAGACTTAATAAATGGCTTTTTGGTGGATTACCCTCATATAACAGACGAAGAGAGTGACCTTCATTCAATATGGGCTGTCTTTCTGCTAAGGAGCGCTTCCACGCAATTTGGATGTTCTACAGGAGTGACAAAAAAACAGAGACATTTCAATACACATAGACCAAAATAAGACAGGAGAATGGTGATTACAGATACAGAAAACAATTTTTTTCTTTTCTTTACAAAGAAAAAATATTTGACGTTGAAGCAAAAATTTCTGTTAATCTATGAATAAAGTAATGTAAAGACACAGCACTTTGTAGAACAAAAATTGTGAAAATATATACTAAAACTTGTTTCTGTAAAAACTTAAAAGGTAATACATATAATATTATCATCACTATGCACAATAAAAGAACAAATGAAATAGGAAATCGATCTGTGTTCTTACCGGGCCAATTCGTTTGGTGGTATAATTGACAGGCAACCCGCCAACATACAGCATGCCCACCACATCCAGAATGTCTGCTTTCTTTGGACTATTTGTGCTATTTGCAATTCCATCAACAAATAGATATCCTGTCTGCTTCGTCCTGTATATGTTTATCTTGGAGAAAAGTTTAACATTAACAATAGTCAGTACATCTTTAACAGAAAACATTTCATATATACAAAATGTACGTAGCCTTTCTATCAATTTATAATACTGGTCAATATTACTAACTAGTAAACTAATATATCAATCTATATAGACAATCCACAACTATTTATTTCATGATTTATTTCTGCCTGGTGCTCGATGTGAGCCTGTATACAACAGTAATGTATACTGACTCTTTCGCCTCCTTCTCAGCCCTGCCCACTTAAATAAGCCATATCCCCATAAACTGCCTTATATGTCTACACACTGACAGACTATCGCCATCTTTCCAAAGTGTTCAATACTAATGAAAAGAAAACTTTTATACTTTATACCAAAACTTTTTTTTTTGCAGCTAAGCTCCACCCACTTTTGTAAGCCACATTCCCCTTTGGATCCACTTCTTCTCTTTCCCTCCTCCATACCTCCGCTTTTAAATTCTTACTTTGTATACTGGTTCAGCCTTTTGGTTACATACCTTATGCCACTCTCCATCATCTACTCGTTGAGGAACCATTGTGGTTGTGTCTCCACTGCCAAGGTCATATCTAAAGTGAGCCATCCCATCTTTAATCTGGATAGTGGCAAAATCAGCATGGTTGATGCGAGCCATGTAGAAGACTAAGCCTGTTTCAGCTTTTGTTCGGAGTTCGAGTTCAATTGAAAGACTAAAATGTGAAAAGAAGAACTCATGCTCTTGTCCCTCAGATATAAATTGCAGAAGCAGAATGTTTCTATGTTTTTGTTAAAATGAAGAGACAATGCTACTTACGTATTTTTTACTTTTGTGTCATCAAACTGAAGGGCAACATGGCTGTTTCTAGAGAGGCCAAACTGGTGACCTCCAGTCACAGTAGCAGGTCTTATGTCAGGCGCACAACCCTATGAAATGCACAAATAAACTCAACTTAGATTTTTATAAATGGTGCTACTCACAGATATAACTACTGTGGGAACAGGATGTAAAACTACTATAGAACTCAGAGAAGGGGGCATATGCCTACACTGCACCCACAAAGGAATAACCAGGATTGACAGCTTCATTCACAGCACCAAAGCTGTGGCTTCAGCTGTCAATACTTTTTACCATGGAACTATTTATCCATTTTATTATGACAAAGTGATCATTTTAACTTGATATTGGAGACTGTAATGTACTAAACCATAATCCCCACATCCAGGGCCACCATCAGGGCTGCCTAAACTCACTTAGACGCCATTATTGGCGTCTAAGTTTAAATAAGGCCAACAACGTACTGGCCTTATGTGGGAGGCCCGAGTGATCGTGGCGGCAGCCCTGCCCACATTCCCAAAACCAAGGTGGCTGAAGCTGCTTATGTATCAACTATCATTATGTCGTACAAGTACTTGCCATATATGTAAGCTGTGACAATAAATTATTTTACAAAGTAAATAAGTAAACTAGTCGGGCATAATATTAAGAGTTAGAATGATAACTATATAGTATAGTGACTGCATGCATAGATAAACGTGATATTTCTAAAAATAAAACGTTTTGCACTTCACAAATGATATAAAGTACAGTGGTCACCGTCTTTTTCTGTGTTTTGTAGTACACCATGGAACATGAAATATTTTTGTGGCATTATAATTCTGTACTAGATCCAGGGCTTCAAATGAAGGATGATTTCATCAACAGCTAAAACAATTTATAACAATTTAAAAGCAAAGCTGGCCAGTTTCTGTGTGCACTAAGCAAATGCAAAGACTTCTATCTGCATGCAAATACTAAAATTAATTAGACTTCACATAAAATTCTAAATGAATTGCCCAGATATAGGTTTCCACCTGTTTTCTGGTCTGGATTGAGTCCTCTTTTATTATTTTGAAATAGCTATGAGTTTGCAATCAATTTTTATGTACTTCTTTTAAGCGCTTTGTCCATAAATGAATACAGATGCTTCATTATGTATATTGCAACATTCTTTTTGGCATGGAAATAATTTCTGTCTTTGTATAAAAGCATAATGGCAAATAACTAAAGGAAAGTGTACATGTAATAATGTGTGGTTGTAATGTTAATGACGGGTAATGGATTTTTAGTTATAAACATATATTATAACACTGTATGTTATTTGTGCTCACCACTCTGAATGCACATCACTTGAATGCAGACATATGGTGTAGAATAATAATTTAGTTAGTCTAGGTGACATATTATAATTCATATGCTAAACTCTTAAAAGGTCCTTTGTTATGCCAATTTAGCTCAATTGGATTATGGTTGATTAAAGGTTGCCAAGAGACACCACCATTGAGTTCAGGTGTCCCATACATGACTCATGCACATGTCTTTATGCACTGAATGGCAAATGTGCCATGTTTTGCACATCTTGGGTGTTCCTTTATTACTGATACACATACGTCATGGATAAACTTGGTTATTGGTGTCTCATGTTTGTCAACAGAGGTGGACTTCATGCTTTCCCAAAGTGTTGTCTGATCTCAAAGATACTGGTTCAATTCAAGGTAATGGAAAAGTAGAGATGTTGCTCATAGCAGCCAATCAGAATTCANCTCTGTGTGAATTTACAAACTGGAGAATGTCAGCTCAAATCTGATCGGTTGCTATGGGCAACATCTCTTTTCCAAATCTGCAGTTTATTAAATATAGGCCTATGTCCTATTTTCTAAAAGTTGCCAACCATGTGATAGTTAAAATATTAAGGTTACTTGAGAATCCACAGCACCCACAGTCAATGTCTGGGTATATGGAATATGAAACCTGATTGTCTTTAACTTTAAATAGTGCTAGACAATGGAATGATGAACAAAGAGATAATTGCATGAAAACAGAAAACTATTTTTCAGGCGACATCTTATAAATCCATAACACATAAACATATTGCCCTAAAATATTAAAAGAGAAAAATGTCCATGCTGACACACTAGTCTTCAATCTAATCTCTCTTGCTTTAGAAAACCCTGAAAGAGATAATTGGAATTTGAGGAAGTCCATATGCTGCATTCTGTTCACAGTGAAAAACAGATAGGAATGATTAGGCTTGTATCACTGAAAGGTAACACAAAGAAATCATAAAGAACCACGTTAAACAGGTGCGAGGTAATGGATACCGTTGTGGAATCAAGCTCGTCTGTGATATTGGCACTCTTCAAGTCAATGTTGTCAGGCTCCTATGGTGCAGCAAATAAGAGGCAAAGCAGTTGTTAGAAATGCCATACATTACGAGCCAAGATCATGACAAATATAAAATACAGTAATAGCGTTCTTTTTCAATACCGTACATAGAAATGGGAAATTCAAAAGAAGATTCTCTTGGTCTGGTGCTAATCCAGTGAAGTATTGTTAACAGTTAACACATATTATCCATTCACTATATGACTATATTTTTATATATAACTATATATAAATATATATATATATATATATATATATATATAATATTATATTATATTCACTATATTCGATTATGATTCCAATATACAAATTATATCTTTTTTGAAAGGACCATTATTTACAAAAAGAAATACCAGAAGTAAAGGAAAAGAACGCTTTTCAATACTTATGCTTAAATGTCAAGTCTTAATGCTTTATTGTAAGAATGAAATATATAGTTGTTGCAATGAACTGAGGCCATGCAAATTGTGTACACGATATATACTATGAAATGTGAACTTGTCATCCATTTCAATAACAAAAATTGTACACTGTAAAAAGTGGCAGGAAAAATGAAATATTTTGCTCACTAGTTATTTATATTAAATATATTACAAACTGACAGAAAGCCAATTTTTTCTGAACTTGATTCATGAAACAAGGCCACTTTTTAGGTATTACATGTAAAGCTTATATGCAGAAATTAGAATCATACACAATGTCAACTATAGCATTCTTAAATTTTAAGGGAGACTTAAGCTAACCATACACTAGGGAGATTATGCCCTTGATCATCCAATTATTGAGTGATTGAGCCAACAATCGCTGTAGTGTGTGGTCAGGATACATCCAAACAGCCAAATATAGACCCAGAACACTGATGACAATTATTTAATCTTATGCCATGCATTATAATATCAGGTCAAAGCTCCCGATATTTCATGTAAAGTCTATGGGGGAAATGAAGTAAAGTTCGTGTTTTGGTGTGTGAATTTTTCACCGTGACTCGCCTGGTTTTACTGGTGTGTTTTTATAGTGAGTTCAAGTATTCAGTAATGGTCGTGTTTTGTCGGCGAGATTTTCTCACATGCGAGTTTCGTCAACTTCCATGGTGAGTTTTAGGGTGAGTGTTGAATTTCTATGCGAGTTCTCACACCGGCGAGTTTTATGCGCAGTACAACCTAACCTCCAACCAGACACTGCATAACACTGTCTCAATAGTACAAGGAAAATTTCTACCATTGACCAGCGCCACTCTAATGTTACCAATAAATATGAATGGTATAAATTCAGATATTGTACATTTGTATAAATCAATTAATTATGTCCGCCAAAAAATTTAAACCATAGTCCAAATAATCCAAAAGCAAGTCCCTCTGTAATCTTCTTTTCAATTCTCTCCTCCTCCGTATTTCTCCCAAAAAAGAAGAAAAGGCCAGAGATAGTGAAGCCTGTATGAATGATAGGAAACTAATTTAAGGTCTTGTGAGACCTACTCACATATTCCTCTTCTTGGATAGAAAGTCTGTCAGACACTCCACGTGTTGTAACAACCCAGGGAAGTGGTAAGGTAGATATATCCCTAGTGCATGCCGATAGCTGCTGTAGTCTTTAGGGCCCTTGAGAATACTGTATGCTTAGGCATATTTCATCTACTGGGAATATCCCCCACACTTGTTTTTATTTCCCCTTTAAATAAAGCTGTTACAAAACCTATGTTAAGTTTGCAGCTTTAAGGGGCCGATTCAATCCCGTGCGAAGACGGGAAAAANTTAAGGGGCCGATTCAATCCCGTGCGAAGACGGGAAAAAGCGCGAAGTGCGCTTTTTCCCGTCTATTACGGGACTGAAAACTCGCGTTCTTTTGTACGCACCTCTATGAGGTGCGAACGAAAAAACGCGAGATTTTCTGCCTTACGCAAATAGCGTAAGGCAGAAATCTCCGCGCGAAGGGGGATTGAATCGGCCCCTAAGTCTTTTAGAATGGGGAATTACAAATAGGATCGGTATTAAAACTACGGTTCCTACGAGAAATACTGGAACAACAGGAGAAGAATAAAGATTATAATACACGCAAAAGAACAAGATCATTTATTTGTAAGTAGGACCAGGAAAAGAGGAAGAACTATATAATTAGACGATCTGCACCATATTTCCTTTATTCCGAGTCCATATACAGGGAGGAATACGTCATCCTGCAGCGCTGGTCTGTACCGATTCTTCACTCGGTTTTGCACTCGGAAGGATTCGGGAATGAGGTCATCGATGAGCGCATAGACTGAGTCATACTACAGCTTCCCTGGGTTGTTACAACACGTGGAGTGTCTGACAGACTTTCTATCCAAGAAGAGGAATATGTGAGTAGGTCTCACAAGACATTAAATTAGTTTCCTATCATTCATACAGGCTTCACTATCTCTGGCCTTTTCTTCTTTTTTTGGGAGAAATACGGAGGAGGAGAGAAATGAAAGGAGATTACAGAGGGACTTGCTTTTGCATTATTTGGACTATGGTTTTCATTTTTTGGCAGACATAATTAATTGATTTATACAAATGTACAATATCTGAATTTATACCATTCATATGTATTGGTAACATTAGAGTGGCGCTGGTCAATGGTAGAAATTTTCTTTGTACTATTGAGACGTTGTTGTTGGGGGAGAGTGGCCCCCGTATTTCTATTAGATAAGCAGCCGCTTAGCGCAGTGGGTAGGGAAATATCTGTTGTATTTTACTGCATAAGACTGGCCTGTATCAAGCTTTAAATACACTCTCACATGTTCATAAAGGCTCAGGAGGCTGCTGCTATTAAGCCTAAACATTTTAACAACCTCCTGATCATACAGGGAAGCCAGGTCCACCCGCACATATAACGTACGCATGATCCTGAGAAGCATATGCTGGAGCTGGACCAGGGGCTGGTGATGGTCAGGGGCCTCCTGTCCACATGCCAGAATAAACTCTATAGTCTCCTCCACATTCAGTAAAGATACTGCATTTCACACAGGCATACCCATAAATGACCATTTATATAGGGATCCTAATTAGGCTTTCATTGATAGGTGGTGAGTTTATAAAATTCGCTCACATGCAAGTTTTTGGCGAGAAACCATACCGACCTATAGTGATTGCTATAAAATGTATGTCATGTAATGTCTTATCCCGGCAAGTTTTTGTGAGCATGTTTTGGGCAAGTCTCAAACCGGTGAGAAATCACTAACACAACCTATAATAAATACTGAACTCACCCAAAAAGCAGAACTCACCCTAAAATACGCAACGCTGAGGCGAGATTTTAAACTCGACCTTTAGTAAATTTCCCCCTATGAGTTAACCTCACTAAACTAGGGCTCCCCCTTCTGCCAGGATTATCATTTTCAGCAGAGGAAAATTGTCCCATCTCTCAACCAACACACTGATGTCATATTACGGTAGGCTTGCAATTAAGCAGTTTGAATCTAACTACTAGTTACTTGTTGATACATTGTTGAGTGTTTTAATGCACACACTTGATAAATATCAGATGCAGCATTATGTTATGACTTATATAAATTCATGAGGTTGAAGCTCTTAACTAATGTCAATAAGCAAAGAACATCTGAACTAAGCAATGAGGACCAATTATCACTTCTATCAGTGCACAACCACTGGTTCATGCAATACGCAAGCAAAGGCTGCAAAAATATGTAGAAAACATAATTTTCTTTTAACCATCTACAGTCACTGACTACATTTATTTAAGCTGCATATAATTATGTGTAGCTCCTAGGACCCTACACGATCTTACATATCAGCATTGAACAGTATGACCAAGTCTCAAACGAGAAGAGAAGAAAAACATATATAACAAGATAATGATTCTGTAGTTGGAGAAACAGTGGTCCTCAGATACAATCAGTGGAACAAAGGTAATTTTAAGCATCACATAAGGCAATGTAAAGACAGTCCTGACCTATAACCAGTTTCCTCGATAAAAAAGGTAAAAATAATAATTTGAGACACTGTACCCGATCCAGACCGTATTGGAGGTAATTTACACAAGTCACTTGCATAGACCCCCTCTATTGTAACATTTGTGCATGTGTGATATGTGACATGTAGATTTTAAAACATACATCTACACAGATCCCTCTCAGGGATCTGGACACATAAATGTTCAGAACTCCATCCGCAAGAGGGGAGTAACTGTTCACTCCCTATCCTAACTTCAGACCTCCAAGGTCTGGATTTGGTCCACTTCCAGTAGGTGTAAAGGGAGGTAAAGTGCAGGGCTGACCTTTGGTGAGGCAGTCGCTCCGGACTCAGGAAGAACTAATGATTGTGTAGCATTTTTGTCTCTGCTTCCTTCTTCTTCTTCAAGATGTGGCCTGTCTGGAAGCAGAGTATGGCAAAGTCCAATATCTGCATTCTCAAAAGACACCGGCTGAGCAAAATCCATTGGCCTACACAGATGAAAATAAAATGCATCTTGTTATGTTTTATTATATATGAAATCCAAGGATTCTGAATGTCTATACTATTGTATAGTGCATTGCCATATAAGCTTTATGACGACATAATTGCAGCAAGGCATGAAGATTTATGGGTAATATTTTCAGGTATTTTTTATGACATTTAGAAAACTACACAACAGTGTGTATGGGCATCGTGTAGCAGATCCTTAGCAGACATTTCTATCTGCTAGACTGAAAAAAAACATCAGTGTGTATTCTGCATGACTCCTATGTACATATGGTACTTATTATTTTTTTTTTTTCAAAAGAAGTTTTTATTTGTACACTCAAAAACAAAATACAGTACAAATCATAGAACAATTGTCATCGTAAACAATAGCAAGGTACAGAACAATTGTGCATCAATACAAATAACCCAGCACTCATAACAAAGACTAGAGTGAAATGTTACAATGGGTAAGGACAAGCAGCAACCATTAATCAGCATTGCGAGTGGCATACCAAGCTGTCATCTGGAAGGCGGAGTGGATGCTAGCCTGAATGGCCGGGGACAATAGCATTAAATAAGACTCCCANGTGGCGAAGAAACTCTCAACCTTACGATCCTTGTCCAGAAGGGACTCCAACCAGTCCATTCGGAACAGGAAGTGTANCTTCTCTCTAAACAGAGCAAACGGGGGAGAGTCCGGGCCGATCCAAGTTTGGAGGATGGA
>JABWIB010000874.1:55549-75877 GCA_016617825.1 Platyplectrum ornatum
AGCCAAAAAAACACAGCTCTGGATTATGCGCAATGCGCACGCACGCAGAGCGTGCGCTAGCGCACAAACGCAACTCTGGATCAGCTCCTCTATCTCTTTCACTGTGGCATGGTTATTATTGTCATATATAAGAGCTAAGTTTTTCTTAAAATAAGAGTGCTCGAGTCTAGTAAGGATCTTTCCAAAAATCTCCCAGAGATCATTTGTCTGACTTCATGTTCTTACATTTTTATTTAATAAGATAAAATACATATTTTAGCCAGCATCATTTATTCTTTGCTAAAGCTAATATGTTGATTCATTACATGTTTGCTTAAACTGGCATCTCTGGAACACAGTGAAAATCACCTCAACATTGAAAGTTTAAATACGAGCCATAAAAATAAATTCACTGTAAACACTAACATACTGAAAAAGAGAATAGTCACAGCTTGATGAAGTATGAATATTCCCATTAATGAATAAAAAGGAAGAGTACTTCACATTCCCAATATGGGAAGTCACTGGTCAAGCTTGGACAATTAATTAAACTATACTGAATTTTTTTTTTTAGCTTTTGTCTTATTTTTCAATTTGAAGATTACATGACTAATACCTTTATTTATATTAGATCAAAAGAACAGCTCAGTTAACGAATTTATCAACTAATGTGGCATAATTATGTGAAAGAGTGGTTGGATTACACATAGGATCATTTAACATGCAGCATTATTTATCTTTAATTTGTTTATATATAAATAACCACTTATGTTTGGCGTGTTAATGAATTATCGGTAGGCTAATCAACAAGGTTAAAGTGGGTTATTTTTGTATATGAACTTACTTTCTAGATCTTTCTATTCGTATAGAATGTTCTTTGCCATCATGAAATTCTCCTTTCTCAGGTCTAATGGTAATGCGATGAATGTCTTTGGGCCCTGGAATGGAAACTTCCAATCTTCCTTTTCTTAGAAGAACAGCATAATAAACCTGAAAATAAATGTTTAGTGGTTCTGTCAAATAATTTTTCAAAAGGCGAATTAAATTTAAAAGTGATGATGCTGTTGACTTTTACTTAAGAGTAATAGATTGACAATCTTTCCTTCTTTAGAACGTGTAACCACACAGATGTCATATTTAAATGCCAAACTGTCTATTTTTGAATGTTCCTTCAATGACATCAGGTTGGCTATTTATACATTGTATTCCTTACTGGAATGTTTCTGGTGAGTGGATCTTCCACTAGATGTTGAAGATGACCTTTCTCTATGCTCTCTGTGATTATATACTGCCCATCACCTTTGTTTTTTCCTTTTTCACATAAATATTGAAGCTGGTGGAATACATGCTGCTATAATATATGTTTCTCTCAATAATACAAACACCTTTATTTCTTATATACCTTAACAATGTCTTAAATTATCGGCAGCTAACAAAATGGCATTAAAGACATTCTTATTTCATGATTGTAAATCAATGTCGATAAATAAACATGCATTGAAAAACCTAGTGTTTTTGATCATTTAGATGTACTAAGTGTTCTTTTACCAGCGAAACACAGGAGACTTTATTTTGTGTACATCTGCACCTTTACTGAGACTCTCTCAGTAAAGGGTTAAGACTCAAGGGTAGGCTAGGCCAGAGGGCATGTGTCCACCGATATTGGGGGTTTTAGGGCTGCCGTAGTGATGCCCATGGCTGCCCATCCAATGGAAACAAATGCATAAAACAAAGGATGATACAGACCATTATAGGATTAACCAGAAAATAAAACTGGTTTACATTATACTTTCTTGCAGTCCTGGTCCTCGGCCTTGCTCTGGTTTAGTTTTTTTTTTGTAATGGTGGAACCAGGACACAGTGGCTGGTTCCTCAGCAATGATGTACTGGACGTAAAGTTATATATAATTTCACTGTATGGGGCTGCAGAAATTATGTGGTGCCTTATAAATAATCGTTGATAATAGTACCGCACTCAAGATGTAATTCCTTTTTGCCCAACATATATCAAGAGAAGACAAGAAGAAGAATGATGAGGAGTAGAGAAGAATACAGTAAACACATGTATGAAGGAAGTGATTGAAAGGTAAGCAAAGAACAGTATGGGCAGTGTAATCTATAGATAACTAAAATGGGATATATGTTAGTATGATTCAGGGGGCAGTACAACATTCAATAATATTTTCTTACTGTGCATGTTTTTGTTCTCTCATGAGTTTTCTATGGCTTTGGTTCGTCTCGACTTGCTGTGTAGTCATTTGTTATCCCTACAGGGCTCCAGTGATCTACTGAATACCACCATTTAAGAATAATCTGCGGGCTTTCCCATTGGCTAATATTTGTCAGGTAGCCCCTCTTGATGGTTGACACAGTAGAATTCCATGATGTGAGGACAATGCACGCATAGATTACTACAATTTTGCATGATCAGTAATTCTTACTCCACATTTCGCTGCCCTTGCTCTTGGTTCATCAGTGGGGAATACAAACATTAAATACAAGTACAGGTAAAACATAATTGCTTATTGTTTTATTGGTCATTGGAGGCTTACATATTGGTATGTAAATACATGTATATTGTTGAAATAAAATATTTGCACTTACCTGCCCACTCTGTCTACGTTTTCTTTTTAGTGAAACAAGATTCCCTCCGTTCCCCAGTAAAATCATTCCAGACTCGTTTTTAGTGCTGAATGACAATGTAATTTCAGTTCCAACATCCAATGAGGCTGGAGGTAGTTCTATAAATCCTGGCTTTGAAAAACTAACTACATACACTTTCTATAAGAGAAAAAAACATGATTGTCCTACATAAAAATATAAAAAATTAACAAATAAACATTTTAAACAATACCATAATACAAAAAATATTGGAAACAACTATAGAACACAAATTTCTATATGTCATTTTGTGCAGAAAGGATTTGTGCAAATTATAAAAAAGGATGTGGTCTGCACTAGGAAACAACCCTTACCACTTATCACTAATATTTGTATTATTATTTTTATATTTCCTTCTATGATATGAAAGAATCACATCATAAAACGCAAATCCCCGTAACAGTACCGTAAGAGGGGAATTGAATCGGCCCCTTAGGGCTTATTAAAATTGCCGCTTATTAAAAAATATTTTTATAGGAGTCATAATATTTGTGTTGTCAATAGATGGTGATGCATATTAATAAAGTTAGGTTTCATTTACTCAACACTTGAATAGTACCCAGGAGTGCCCTCCATAAAAGGCTTTTCTTTTCTTAAAATAAATGTAGGATTTGTGCAAATACCTAGGGCTATATTAACTAAAAAGCTTGAATAGAATGGAGTGTAGAGTGGAGATGTTGCCTATGGCAACAAATCAGATTCTAACTCTTACTTTTCTTTTACATACTATCAGCTATATTCTGCTATGAAAAACATCTCCACTTTTTTATTCCCACAACTTAGTAAATATAGTTGCTAAACATTAAACAAGTTTATAAAAAGTCAATATTAAAGTATACTTTACAGTGTCCAAAATTACTAATTCCTATTACAACAATTACAGAGTTAAGTACTGTTAGATTATACAGTACGTATCTGAGTCTTGATCATTTCTACCCAGTTGGAGTGTTATAAACAAATAATAGTAATAGAATTAACAGCAAAATAAAACATATTGACTCTGCCGCTATTTGTTGAACCGGCATGTAAGCTTTTATACATCTGCCCATTCAATGTCACCCAAATACACTTTAACAAGGCTGCTCATTGGTAAAGACAGGGTCACTCTGAGTACCCATGACAGGATTAACCACATTATTTGTTACACATAATAAAACTGGTTTACAGCCTTCATCAGGAATCTAAACCATAAAATATGTGAAATGATCTCTGCTGAATAGCATAGAGGTAATATTATAATGCAATAAACAGGTTGTGAACAAAATGTAACAGCATAATAAATCTGTTTTTCTTCCCATGCTCTTGATGTTCAGTGTGAGAAACAAGTTTAATTAACTGTCACAAGAGTCGTTGGTTTATGTTAACTTCAGATTTCAGTGGAAAAAAACTGGAGACTCGGTTTCCAAAATCTTAAAAACCTGTCATTAATAATCTTTTCATCATTACTCGCACTAATTATACAGATGACATTGGAATTGAATTACTACTGTACATTTTTAAAAGTGGCAATATCAGTTTGTTGCTCTTTGGAATGAGTCATGAATGTCATTTTATCATAAGACACTGTCCACTCTCATGATATGAGGCATATAACTGTCATAGTTAATAACCATGATAAATTGATTTAGAATGTAATATGTATAGACTATGAATGTATGTTTTTTTCAAAGAGCAGGAAAATCAAACCAGATCCCTTTTACCCACTTCAATGAATTGTCTTTTAATAAATGAAATTTGATATTATATACATTGTCTCCAATGAATAAAATATTTCAACTGTAATGCAAAAGCTAACTGTTACTGTTACCTTTTTTTGCATCACCTGTTTTACAGTATACTTTCTTATTTATATAACAGCATTCCAGATTTTATATAACCAAACGCTAGAATTGTGTTAGCAACAGTGCAGGACACCATACTATGCAGATTCCATTACATAGGGGGGAGACAGAATTTGCAAAGAAAACAGTACCTTAAGTTGTCTGCACCTTCCCTGCCTAAATGCTCAAGTCAGTCCTTACTGGACTATTAGCCTACTTACCCCGCCCCGTGCATACTAAATGTACCTTAAATGTTCCAGTTAAGCCCTAGCTGATCTCTTCTTATATTAGCTATATAGGATATACTACTTATAATATTATATAAATAATCAGGGTAAACTGATTACCACTGATATGTATATGTCTCAAAATATTTTTTAATTGTAATTCATTAGTAGTAGATTATAGAGCTACAGCCCCAAGCACAACATCATTTAAAGACACAAACTGTATCTGTTGATCAGGAAGAATATTTATCAAGTGGCGACATATAGACATAGCAAATATCCGACATAGCATAAAGGAGTCTGTAACATCACAGTTTTCCTATACATGCATTGCTTAATTTATAAAAAATAGTTTCTTTATCCCACTTTATAGTTGCATAGAATAATATAATAATGGTGTCCAATCTTGAATTGCTGTTTATATTATATTGTTAATATTTTTGGTCAAAGGGCACTGGATATTTGCTAACTCTACATCAGACTTTCGGGTCATTGATTCCCTATTCACACTTTAACATTTCAAAGAAAATGAAGTTTAATGCGTGATGATCAATAATCCAAAGGCCTTTATAATTTTCAGCACACTTCAGCTATTGAATAAGCTGTTAAGAAAAGCGTGCACACACTTCTGCTTCATTACTGCTGTGCTGTGCTCAATATACACGATATAGAGCATTAGTGGAAAAGGAAAGTATATAACTACCAAGTTTTACTGAACATATCAAACATCAAATATTTTCTACACAAAAGCCATTGGCTATGTACGTCTTGTTCCAATACTAGGGTTAATGATTTCCTATTACAAGCTGATTTCAATGTATTGCGAGCAGCTCATAGAGCAACAGACCACAAATAAATGTAATAACTTCAACGTGTATGAGCTATTACTTTACAGCAATTGTTTCATATTGGAAAATCCCATTTGTGATTTAAGAAGCGATTGCATATTCACAGATGCTGAATCAATAAATATATTGTTATTGCAAAAATGGCTGGATACCCTTAACATTAAGTAGCAATGTATCTTTATTACTTATACCTTTGTGTTTCATTGCCACTTGTTTGTTTTAGTTTACTGTGTGAATTGTTGATTTGCCTATGCATTAAAGCGTTTCCTTTTTCTGTCAATTATATGAGTTTTATTTATTTCAGAATGATGCAAAATCAGTATGTTCATAGCTGGTGGCAAAATATGGAAAGTTTCATTTATTAGGCTAAATAAAGCAGTGTTTTAAATATTTCTCTTCTACAGAAGTGAATGTAAAAGTCTAAGTACAAATTACATCTATCTATGTATGTAGCTATCTATAGGGTAAAAGAGATATAAGGGGGTATTCCATGGTGCAGCACAACATTTTACTCACTTACTAGCGTTAGTAAATGCTGTCAAGCCTAGGCATTAGAGGGCTGATTCAGAGTTGCACTTACACCTTATTTTAGGTACTTTTCTCCACTACACTTTAATGTTTGGTTTTGCCCAGATTTTATCCAAACTCAGGATCACCTCTTGCACTTTATTATCATTTCCTATCTGTATTCAATGAAAAATTTTTTTAGTGAGGGTGGGGTCAGCTAGTCACTTGAAGCACTCCATGGCGTCTATTTACTAGATGATCAGCCGAAAGTTTTCTTTAAATGATCTGCAGACTGCATGAGTTCCGTGTGCAAACAATCCCAAAATCATTCGCTGCAATTACATACTCCAGATGGCTCTATATTTAATTTTCAGTGAGAATCGTTGCAGTGAAGATCATGTGTTCAGTACACACTGAAGTTTTCTAAGAACATTGTGACATTGTTAATAAAAAATATTAGGAGCTAACAATCATTTCTATCTGAAACAATCCTCCTGCATTGTGGGTTAGTACACATTGAACAAATATCGCGTCATATAAGGGTCATTTATTGTGTCATTAACATTAGTCCCACAAATCAAGAACATGTTTAAGTATTAAAATACCTTTATTGCTGCTTCCTGTAGGCTTTTATATGCAGCAACCATAGCATAAATGCTGAACTATTGCAATGTATTACAATTTAAATGTGACAATTATAATTTTGTCAATGTTGTTGAATGAAATGTGTGACAATGTAAACAGGGTATCTGAATTTGCGGATTTTGGAAATCACTTGTACATTCTGACCAAATAAAAAACAAGTATAAATAAAAAAAAATAGACATACCTCAAGAGCACATCCTTTTGTTAATCCTATGTAGTCAGAGCTGCTGAGTAAATTGTATGGTGTTCTGGAGACCTCAATGTCCTTCATACAGCCTGCATATTTTTTTAAATTGACTTCTGGCCTAGAAAGAAAAACAAAAAGGATTAAACTGATTTCAAACAATTTATAGAAACACATGTGTGACACCCCACCCCCGACCACAGGGAGTGAGACATCACACACTTTACTTATTTATTAACCCTTAAGGTTGATGGAATAAAAGATGAGCGGCCTTAGGATAATTGGAGCAATGTACCAATGTGGCCCACTACCGCGCCCTGCCCGCCCCAGCACTGTACGGGATACGATGACCTATACAGGTGGCTCGGGAAGGAGACCCATCCCACAACCGCTACTCGTTACAACCTCCTCTCCCTTACTCAATAAACGCACATTGTTGCTTTAATGTGATTTAATCAAAGCACCCAAACACAACATCATTTCAACATTGTCTAAACCACGGGAGTACAATAACTAACAAGCCTGATGTACATGTAAAACATAATCCTTACATTCTACTATCTTGTGTTACAACAGCTAACAGTAAATACAGGCTAGCAAGGCACTCGCCCCTTCTGACAGCGTCCGTCACATCCCAGGGGACAAGGATACTGGATTTTGTCCAAAACATGGCGACTNCACAATGTCAAATATTGGTGGAAGAGGTGACACAAAAAGGCAGGAAGAAATCCAGACATGAGCCATAATGTTGACCTCGGGTACCATAATCTCCCCTGACACGGCGAGCCCTTGATTAAGATCTTCGGACTGGTAGGCACCTCTCCTCCACGACTGGTGCCACAGGTTCCTCGTAGCTCATCCCTACGGTCTCATTCTTTGCTTTCAGCTGTGCTGGCACAGTGTGGTGAGGAAGCTTNAGGGTAAGTGTGCCCGGTAACAGAGGTGTTTGCAGGTTCTGTACTCTCTACGTCATTACCATTACTGCTGGCCGCTGGTACCTTGTCCCCAACCTTGGTGGCAAAGGTCAGAACAGGACCAGGCAGGGTACACCAGCTGGAATACACCCTGGCTGCAGCGATTCTTTTCACAACGTGTTCTGCAGGGCCAGCCAACCATTTGGCCTTAAATCTCGCTGCACACCTGTGACCCTTTCGTCTGTGTGGATCACGGAAGACTCATCGGCCTCTAGTAGTGGTTGAAGACCCGCCGCAGCATGCTCAGTAGTTTTCAGTCTGGGACAATCTGGGACTTAGAAAGCCAGGACTTTGACTTTGCACCGGGACTTCGACTGCCAGCGAGGAGCTACGTTGTCTGAGAATATCAGGCAGACAATTGTGGGATCTTGTAGGAGAGGTCAGTATTTGTAAATTCTGCAATTGATGTGGCCAGGCTCTATAATTAGCGACTGCAGGAGAACTTTTATTAAATGGAGCCCTTCATATTATGCTGGATTCTTGACAAATTCTTTATGACAGCAGGTCTTGGTGAGCTGCTTTGCCTAGGGTATCTATACAAGGTGGGCAGAAGAGGCATTAGAAATGTACAGTAAGGGCTTTACTAAGCTCTTCTTTCATTCACATAACTAAAGTTAATAGCAAGTGGTACTTATTAGGTCAGAATTCAGTCCAAGATACAGACACTTCACTTTTTATTCAACAAATGGCATGTACATTTTAGTTTAGTTCTCCTTTAAGAGAAAATATGTGCACAGAATAAAAATGGAACAAATATATTTTATATCTCAGAAACATTGCTTTTCAAGATGAAAGCAGTCTGTACTGCCTTTTGTATAAGGTATGAATAAGCTGAGCACTTGTTCAATACTTAAGTCAATGACAGTTGTTGTGTGGTTTCAAACCTTATCACATAAGGCCGCTGACAATTCAATGTTCTCTTTTTTTTTGCCACAACGGAGCAGGAAATAATTTGTATTTGCATTGGAACATATTCATATCTAAGGCTGTTATTATTTTTTCTCCAGAGTGAATGCAATAGAAAATTATGTGCTTGTGAAGAAAAAAATTATAATAATACAAAATGAGATTTGCTATAGTACTATAATATCAGATTCTAACTGCTGAAGAGTTAAAAGCTATACTTTAAATGCTAGATATTTTTTGCTTAGGAAAAGTTAGAAATTTAGGAAATCTTATTAAGTGTAATATATATGCTCCTATATTTTTTCCCTGTATGACTCAGTGCCCAGTGCTCATATACTCACCTTCCTTCCTGTATGCCCCCAGTGCTCCTTTATATTTATTTTCCCTCTGTATGGCCCCAGTGCTCCTATATATTTTCCCCTGTATGCCCCAGTGCACCTATATTTCCTCCCCTCTGTATGCCTTCATTGTCATCTTTTTCTTGTATCGATCAGCTCTCCTTTATTCCTCTGTCTCTATACAAAACAGCCTCCACTTCTGCTCCTTGTATGTGTGTTCAGCCTCCACTTCTGCTCCTTGTATGAGTGTCCAGTCTCCACTTCTGCTCCTTGTATGTGTGTTGAGCCTCCACTTCTGCTCCTTGTACAGTATGTGTGTTCAGCCTCTACTTCTGCTCCTTGATTGTGTGTTCAGCCTCTACTTCTGCTCCTTGTATGTGTGTCCAGTCTCCACTTCTGCTCCTTGTATGTGTGTNTCCTTGTATGTGTGTCCAGTCTCCACTTCTGCTCCTTGTATGTGTGTCCAGTCTTCACTTCTGCTCCTTGTATGTGTGTCCAGTCTCCACTTCTGATCCTTATATGTGTGTTCAGCCTCCATTTCTGCTCCATGTATGTGTGACCAGTCTTTACTTCTGCTCCTTTCTCCAACGCACTCTTCTTCAGCTTCAAAGACACTGACCTTACAGATGTGGTTGTATCATTCACATAAGCACTATTGGTTATACATGGCTTCTACAGGAGCCCTTTAGATAGAAACCTGTTTCAGTGAATGATGTGGCCACATATGATTGGTCACGTCATTAACAAAAACAGTTTTGGTCCTAAATGGCTCACATAGATTCATTATATAACTAAAACTGCTTATCTGAATGATATGTGCGCAATGCCTTGAATTGGACCTGTGTGTGGGGACTTAGAGGCATCTCCCTGTTTGTCCTGCGGTTAGATGCTGCATTGGATGTCCACTGTCACTGTGCTTGGAGCTCTGTGGGCAATAGCAGCTGAGGTCTGGATCCAGTCTATAGTTGTTTTTATTAAATAATTAGTATTCTGAAGTTACTGATCTAAGCAGACTGTGCTATCCAAGATCAGAAGATCAGAAGCTGGATATTATCAATGCACATAGAAACATAAAAGAATACACTATTACAGATATATATATATATATATATATATTTATTTATTTATTTTAAATGTGGATTTATTAGTAATGTGTAATATGTTGGACAAAAAGCTAATTTTGTTCCTAATACATTTTGCATATAGATTCCTTACCATATGTTTGTGCTGTCAGCACTGTTTGAAACTGCTTTTTTTCCTATTTGTGTTTATTAGTTTGATTATTCTAGCCCAACGCCTCTTGAATCCCTAATGTATTGCGCTACACATAGCTGTGCAGATGTTTCTAACATAAAAACATTTGGGATTCAGTGAGTTATTAAATTATTCTCATCAGATGTATGTCTGTGAAATCAATTTAATGCTATGCACACTTGGCAACAGATGTACATGTTACGGTACCAGGCATTGTCACCACTGTCAGTAGAATGTGTTGACAACCATGACATCTGTAAACAACACCCACCTCTCCTGTTTGTCTATGAAGCCTTTATGTGTGACTGCAAAATGTAGCTAAAATATTATTTCATTATTATTTCATTTGCAATTTATTTCAAATAGGAATACAGTAAATGGATTTAAAGCTCCCAAATATACTAGGGTATATATATATATATATATATATATATATATATATATATATATATGTACATAATTACATTTAAAAAATCACAATGGTGATTTAACCAATAATTTGGCAAAACAATTGTATGACCTCAATTATGAGACTGATAGATCATAACTCTCACCATTTATGGCGTGCAGAGCACTGGTTTAAGCTGTTACCCTGTGATAGCTTGTTTGCGGTGCAGGCTACCAGGGGCCCTTCTCTCCTCAAGAGAGGTCTCCTCAATTTATATTTACAACTGTCATACAATTGTAATGATCACTACAAAGGAAAGAACCACAACAATTCGACCATCTGTGTTGGGGCAACTTCATCAGCAACGGAACTGTTGATTGAGCGAAGCCATTACAATATGACTGGTGTTGTTTGGGTATTTCCATTTGAAGTAAATACATGCCAATACATTTCAAGCACATTGCTTAACTCCATTTTCAGCAAAGAAAACTATTGAAAATGTGTGGAAATCCACTTTTCTTCTATTAGAATCAAAATCAGCATGTCTGCAGAAGACTTAGAGATCTAAGCAACACTAAACACTAAAGTAATCTGAAGGCTACTACAGATTTGAAATAATTGTGGTTTACTTTAAGCAGGTCATTGGGCATACTTCCGCATGTCTCATTTTACTTAACAAACAATGACATTACCATACAGAAAATTAAATAAAGAGATATATTTAAATTAAATAACATGCAATCAGTATTTGAAAATTGCTGTGAATAGTATAGCACAGTTGTTTTTCAAGTAATTGGCCTTTTTCCTACTGTGTATAAATTGTTGCTAGAGCCTTAAATATAGATCGAGCATGGATCTCTGTTTCTGAGAAAACAAACACAGCAAGAAGTAGACAGCTGTGTCAGATAGCTAGAAGATACATTTCTACTCTAGACATCAGCATGTCATACGCATGGGGTCAACATGAAGCACTACAGAGAGGAAAGATTGCTTCTCCTCTTACGCAATGGAAATCTCAAATAAAGCCTTACTTCTTCACAACTTGGACACACATTCCTCCAGGGAAATTATCGTGCAGTACATGCAAGCCTGACACAACCTATAGTATACTGATTATCTTGTTTTTATACAGGGACTGAAATAAGGACCAAAAAAAAAAATTAAACTATTGTCGCACCAAAAAAACTTGCAGGTTGTCTAAGCATTGATAAGTGATGAAGACACGTATCTCACCACAGAGTTATGTAAGAAATGAGGGGTAAGGGTACTTATAGCAAAGTTTAGGGTTTATTGTAACATGTAAATTATAATATCATATATTTAACAATTATATACTTGAAAACATTAGTCCAACAGTGTATGACTGTGCAAATAAAATTGTTGTTTTCCCGATAACCCTAAGATCAATCATAGTATTATTTTATCCTTAGTGTACCCGACATTTAAAAGACCAACATTACCAATCATTTTTCCTGCAGCCTAACCCTAATCATAACCACAGCCTAAACCTATCCCTAACTGCAGCCTAACCCTATCCCAAACTGGAGCCAAACACTCACCATGGAACCTAAGATGAAGTATAGTAATCACCCGTCTACATGGTGTAGAGTCAGGATGTACGTCACAGGTGACTCTAGTAATAAGCATGCATCACAGTCGAGTGTAGTATAGTTAAGCAGCCATCACTGTCAATCAGGTGTGCTTAGATCCAATTTTGTCAGTCAGGGTCTATATTTACTAAACTGCAGGATGGAAAAGTGGAGATGTTGCCCATGACAACCAATCAGATACAACTGGGCATTCTCCAGTATGTAAAATGAAGCAGAGCTAAAATCTGATGCAAAAGACAACATCTCCACTTCCAATTCTGCATTGTAGTTAACAAATAGGCCCAGGATCAGAATAATGTCATACACATGATCAGAACTGGGGAAACTCTTCCCTTTCCCTGTCTTTTAATACTAAATTCATTCAGCATCCCTATTCTGTTTTATTTGCCTTCTCACTATTTCCACTACTGATATTTTGTATGTCTTGAAATGCCCCTATTATTAATATTAACAGCAAGCAAGTGCAGGAAAATTCTCTTTTGCTTCCTTCCTTCCACAGGCCCAGCTCTGTAGGTGCTAAGATCGCCTAATGGTAGTGCTGACCCTGACAATTCCCAGCCTCAGTAAATAACGCTTCTTTTGCCTTTTTTTAATGACTGACATTTGTTCATTGAACAAGCTTTTTAGTTTAAGCCACTGAGATACTGGAACTTGTCGTCAGGTAATGTCAACATAACAATTAGTGTGAGGACCGATTTTCGATTTATATTGGTGTACATAGGTATGAATACCGGCAGTAAGTGCAGTACAAGTGATAGCTTATATTAAACAAGGCACATTAAAGTGGACACTAAACAAACAATTCCATGTGTGCAGGTTGCTGGAAAATGTAGGAAATTGCACTGTCACCAACTGCAATCTGTGAACTCATTTTACCTTAGGTTTCTTAGTACTGGCAGGCCTCCAAAAAAGATCTTCTCGTCGGATTTTAGATTAAGGCCAAAATTACTTCCAGTTGATGTTACGGTTATTTTGTCCTCTTCATTACTATCCATGTCCACAATGGAAAAGTTGGCTGGAAACAATAACATAATAATTCTTAGGAGAAAATATAAATGCAGATTTCTCAAGCTAGGTGCTGATAGGGCTACAGTGTGGAGAATGATCTTTTAACTGGGTTTCAAGGGACATGTGACTAGACCCAGACTTACATAACGAACTTAAGTTACAAATGAAAAAAAAACATGTTGCACTTTCAGTAGTTAAAAACAGTATTAGAGTTGAGCTGGTACTTGTAGTTTGACAACACCTTGAGAGTCACGGGTTGGCTAGGCGTGACCAAATTGGAGCATATACCATGAATGTACGGGAATACCTACTTTGTTTCTGTATTCTGGAAAGAGTGAAGGATTTCCATTTTCCATCATTATGATTCCTGTTGCTAACCGCAAAGGCTGTCCCTGATCCCAGATCATAGCTAACTTTTATATGTCCATCACTCAACTCGACACTCATGAAATCCTTCTGTTAAAAAATGAAAAGCAAAAGACTATAGTGGAGGACACATATATTTTTCATAGTTCTTCCGCATAACAAATTCTTTTCTGGAGTGAATGAGAACAGCATTTTAATAGGTATCATCCGACACTAGCTGTAAATATGATTTAGAAAAAATATGTTTTAATATCACAGTGAAACATCCAATAAACTGATCTTTATGGAGTAAATAGAAATCTATGCTGCGAACACAAACAAAAATAAAACAAAACAGAAAACAAATACAGATATACCTTCATAAATATATCACATTCATTAATTATTATGTTGCTCATTAACAATTACTTTTGCAAGTTGCCTCACAAACAAAAACACTTTTTACTACTTTATTGCTATGATTTTGTTGATATCCATAAATATATCAATTTACTATGAAAGTGCACACAAAGTTATACAAATGTTTTGTATATTGCCCAGAAAAGTCAGAATTCCTGCAAAATCAGAGGCTGTGACTCCTGCAAACCTTCACAATGTGGCCAGGGGTTTTCTGTCATGTGTGTAAAGACAAGTGTATTAACCATTTTTTTTCTGGACCAGATTTAGACGTTACGTACTATTGACTTACTCACAACTTAGTCAAGAGTGGGCAAAAGCATGTTGAATTTCATTAGTTGCAAACAGTATTAGAGTTGAGAGATGATGTTTCAAGCCTATGTCAAATAACAGTGTAACAGTAACACTGGTGTTACTGTGCTGTTTTTTTGAGGACTGGATCCAGTCCGTACTATATTCCCTCCAAATTAGGACAATGGATTGGATGTAGATTTACGTACACTAATGGATTTATGCAGGCTGCTTCTGGAAGTCCCTATATTGTGATATCTGCATTAGCAAATGTCTTGATCAGGGCTCGTACCGGCACGTCTCCCACTAAGCCACGACTCCTTTTTTATGCCCCTCAGTACTGGAAGGGGGAAACTTTAGTTTTAAAAAGTGTGAGGGTCGGAAGGGCGGGGTTTATTTAAGGGGCAGGGCTTAGCCATACCGCCACCTTACAATCCCCACTTCGAGTTCTGGTCTTGATCAGATCTCAGATCATTAGAATTCTGTACGTGGTGGATTTAATTGATTTCTGCCTGCCAGGATAGGCATACAGGCTGGGTCTGGGGTGGCAAGAAGCTGACCTCACAGATCTGCTTTCATAAGGAAGACCTGTGCAGGGAATTTAGGGTAGGATTCACTCCCATCTTCTATACAAAATTCCTCTGGGTGGAGAATAAAAACACACAAAGGTCTGTATCTAGTCTAATGTGACTAGGCCACCTTATCCTTTCCCTTAAATATTGTTGCAAAGACCACTCTGTAACATATTATTATTATTAATAATAATAATAACTGTTTGCTGGTCATTAACTGCAATTAGTGGGATGTATGTTTTACTGCGTATAATAAGTGGTAGGGACAAATTTATTACACAACCATTAAGGGTGGGTTTAAGAAGTATAAAATATTATTTAAGTTTACATTTGTTTGTGTATTTAAGCATCATTTTCTCACCAAGTCATGTGTTGCCAGGTACATAAGCAATGCATTTGAAGAAAATGTTTTGAATTTGAACATTATTGTAGAAATATTAGGGTTCCATCGTACAGGCCGGCTGACCAGTGCATATCCGTCCCCATCAAACTGGACTGTCCCTTCACTGTCAGCAATCTGAGGACTAAAGAAAGAAAGATTTCATTTATAACTAAAACGTATGATAACATACTGTTACAGACCTACATTTACTAAGCAGTGCCAGTGGAGATATATGCTCCCCACTATACCTGAATCAATGATTTAACATTGTGTAAAATGTTGTAACTTTGTAATACCCCATTTAGATTGCCAAAAAACTGCGTCGTTTTCAGCGAAAACGACGCCTCTGCTGAAAAGGCACCGTTTCAAGGCAATCTAAACGATGCCTTTTCAAAACGGCGCCTAACGATCGGCGGCATCCAAAGCCGCCGAAAAAGGAGGCTTTTCGGTGGCACGCTGCCGTTCTTAATACAATCTGAATGCTCTGGAGCCAGCGCATATACGGGGAGGCGATTGGACTAAAAAGACATGTGATCATTAAGATCACAGTCTTTTTAGGTCCCCTCCCCTTCTGCAGTCCCCTCCCCTCACATTTCCTGTGATGCTTTTAGCTGGAAGCGCCGATTTCGGCGGCTTCCAGCGATGGCTTTGTCTGCGGCTTTTTTGGCCGCGGGCAATCTGAACGCAGCATAAATAGTCTTTCTCAAATACAATATAATAAACGTATCAAGATATGTTGATGAGAAGTCTGTGGCCTCAATTTACTAAGCAGGGGGATTGAAAAGTAGGGATGTTGCCCATAGAAACCAATCAGATCTGGGCTCACATTCTCCAGTATGTAAAATGAAACTGAGAGCTTGAATCTGATTGGTTGCTATGGGCAACATCCCCACTTTTCACTCTCCCTGCAATCTCCCTGCTTAGTAAATTTAGGCCATAGTGTGTTATTAACCAAAGGCAAAAAATACTATTACAGTCTATACCACAAAAATATAAAAACACATTTACCTGATGGAGCAACCTTTGCAGTCACCTTCTCTGTCTCTGTAATTCCACAGTCCTATTGGCTTGCTATCCAGGAATGTTTCTCCCATACAGCCAGAAAAGGTTGTTGTTTTGACAGCGTCAGGTTTCTGCAATGATCGGATGGGTGATAATGATATATATATATATATATATATATATATATATATATATATATATATATATATATATATAAATATACTGAAAATATACAAGGGGGTAGTTGTGGAGCACATTACAGGATACTATGGCTTACAGGATAGTCTTATAAACACTGCTAAGTTGCTATATATTAGTAAAGGGTTTACATGTTGTGTGTGTCAAATGATTCACTTTACTTAATGAGACAGTGAAATCATTGTCTCAGCCCAAGTCCCGGGACATTTGCTGACTCTCCTGGGATACTGGGAGAATTACCCGAAACTCAGACATCCCCCGGAAATTCTGGGAGATTCCCATCGGCAAGCATGAATTACATTGCTTACTATTTAACAATCTTCATTATTATGTTTTGACAGTTATTATTATATTATTATACAATTATACAATTATGTAAAGGAAATTCCCATCCATGTTGCATTTACAGTATATGCAGCCCTTCAACATGTCGGTTGGAATCTGTTATGTACTGGCACCATAGTTGCTGTGTAGCTATAGAAAAACATTATAAATGTGTAGTTATTAATAGTGATACTTAGAAAGGAAACAAATAGTGCACTAAAAATATATTGGATTCAAACAAATTATTCCTCCAGTGTAAATTTGGCACTCTATTTTGTGACCTCAGATTGACAAATTGTCATTGATATAAGACAAGCAAAATGTCAGTACATGCACAAAGTGTGCTTAGGCTTAGCAAATTCCCCTGCCATCTGCCTTTTATTATTCAGCAACAGTAATGCGTTTTACAAACACTGCATTATACAATTACCCTATTTTTGTAAAAATAAGTGTAATTGAAGTATAACTAATATTTAATTAATGCCTGCCTATTCTCACATAACTCAAAAAAGGGGATGCAGTTGAGTGAGGTTCAGATGATATCAAAATTCTAACTAGAAGGCACATTACATCATGTCAATTTGCATGGCAACACAATGGGCATTTTAGTAAGAATACAGGGTACATTTGTAATGTTACAAGGTTACTTTTAGACCAGGTCAAGTCGTATTACTTTCATTTAGTGGTCTTTGTATGTTTGAACGTAACTTTCAAAGTCCCTCTATATACACAATTATATGCAATATACAGAGGAAAAAACAACAATATGTTGATATAAAATATGTCATTACCTTTACTTTTCCAGTTAAACCCCCAACAAAAAGCAAGGCATTAGCATCTACATCCAGAATGGTATAACCAGGCTGCGAGGTGGAGCTGTATATGCTGGGTACCAGAGAAGCTTTTGGACCATCCAAGGCTTGCACTGATATTGTTCCATTAATTCCAGACCTGAGTAAGAGAGGTAAGGAATTATAACAAACACTTCACATTAATTCATATTTCTGGTTTATGTTTGAGGAATACCATAGTGTTCTATTCTAATTTTGTTTTGAATATTTTTCTTTGCTTCATCTATAGTAATCAACTGTCGCTCTTAAAATGCTATACACATCCATATCATTAATATGATTTGTCTCTTTCCTATTTTATAAATAGATTTTATAAATGAACATGTGTACTACATAATGGATAAACTTTGTATACACCTTTTAAATGTTTTGATATGTTTGTAATTCTCATTGCATCTCCATCAATTTATTTATACAGAATGTTGTAACCTGTTTTGCAGGCAGTTTCTTAAAAATAAATCTCATAACATTGGACTGGATACAAACTTACATGCTATTGAACTTACGAACGTAAAGTTACAAGTGGACAAAACCATGTTGAATTGCAGGGGAGGTAAATTTCATTAGTTCCAAACAGTATTCATGATGTAGCAAGAACGGCAAAGATGTTTTACACAGTATCTGTGTGCAAAATGCAACAATAAAGCATTCTCCCTGCATGCAAACACTAACATTCATTTTACCTCCCTGCAATTCAACATGGTTTTACCCACTCTTTATGTAAAATAGCATGTAATTCTGAATCCAGTCCAGTAACCTCACAACCCCTTTGATTGTGGTTTGAGATCATGATTTGTCTAAATAAATCGTTAGAACTTAGACTAAAGGAATGGACAGAAGGACAGAAGTGTGAAATGTGGTCACAAAATGTCTTTGGATTTGGCTGTAGACCAGAAACCTGTGTACAGTGCGTTAGCATGGTGGGAGGTATGTACAGTAAAGACTTGATTAGGAGAACGCCAACCCCAGCAATTCATTATATATGAATCCAAAAGTCCAAAGTGTGGGCTTTTGGACGGCCCTAGAGCTGGTCCTGTGACCAGGGGGTATATTTACTAAGCGGCAAAATTGCAGTGAGATTGAAAAGTGGGGATGTTGCCCATAGCAACCAATAAGATTCTAGCTCCAGTGTATAAAATGAAACTGAGAGCTTGAATCTAATTGGTTGCTATGGGCAACATCTCCACTTTCCAATCTCACTACAATCTTGCTGCTTAGTAAATATACCCCCAAGACTTGGTATCAATGCCCTGTCAATTTATTTGTAAGATAAACCTTATAAAAGTTATTTAAGCCATACTTTTAAACTAAGTGGTAGGACAAACAAATCTATGTCCTCCCTGTGCTTCTAACATCAATAAATTACACTGGGTTATTCTAGGATATTTGTTGCTTATAAGGATGAGGAAAATGAATAAACATTTATTTTAAATGTACAGTAAATAACATACCATAACATTAAGTAGATGTCAGAGACAAAAAACTACACTGGTGACATGAGTGATGATTGAATATATAAAACATAAACTTATTAGACATCCTAATATGAAACTCAGCATTCTGTAAATTCATCCTAATGGCAATCTTCTCTCCGTATGTAAGAATGATTATAGTTATAATCAATTTTTCCTCATGACTGTGATGACTCAAATGAAAAATAAAGGGTACAATATATTCACAGAATAAAAATTTCCAGACTCAACATATTAGTCTCCCACATAGTGGGATATAAATATAAATGCAATAACAAAATCATTACACACTGTTTCTTACAGTAATATTACACCATCTCACAATATCTAACTAATACTCTCATAAAGGTCAGCTTCTATATTTTTCATATGATATATATCATTTCCTGTGTATTGACTTACATGTTTATTTAAGACCTTATAAAGGACATGCAAAATTAACGTAATTGTATAAGGCTGATGGGTGATGGCTCTCATGGGTCTTTGTAGAAGTTCTATCTTTTGTACCATTTCATATTTTTAATTATGTCATTTAGACATCATAGTATTTAAATATGATCCCTAACAAACTGCAACTATACATATTAATTCTTATAGGGGTGTCAATGATTACATATCATATTCTCATCTCAGCTCATATCAGAATACTAGAACTGATTCAATTCATAGTTCTCTGCAAGGTTCCTGTTGCTTATAGTATATTTTATATGTATTAACCACCATTAACTATGCAAATGTTAAGGATGTCTCTGAAAACTGCTGGTTAGTGTTATTAGTATCCTTATTACATTAAATGATTGTAAAATTTACAACAGATATGCACCAGGTGTTGAAACAATAATATACCAGGACTTGAAGTGGAGTGTATATGGTTGTATTCCATACATTTTCACTGGTGCATTTCACTGAAAAACTATACTTCCATTCCATTAATTTCTGTTATTTTCTATGTTTCCATACTGCCACTTCTAAATGTCCATACCGCCACTTCTTAATGTCCATACCGCCACTTCTTAATGTCCATACCGCCACTTCTAAATGTTCATACCGCCACTTCTATATATCCATACCACCACTTCTAAATGTCCATACCACAACTTCTAAATGTCCATACCACCACTTCTA
>JABWIB010000875.1:18741-33392 GCA_016617825.1 Platyplectrum ornatum
CTATCAGTATTTATTTATTGTCATATTATCAGTAAACTAACACTTTCAATATTTATTGTGAAGAGTGTAAATAGAAGAAGCAATGACCTCTTTATACAAACAAAGCACAATTTCTAAATTCTCTCATCATACTTCAAATACTTTTGAACTGACTTTGAGCATCAGGGAGATTTGCAAACACTTCAGGGAGTCAGGGAGATCAGCCATTCTTCAGGGAGTCTCCCTGATATTCAGGGAGAGTTGGCAACCATGACTTATTGTGTGCAAAAACATAAACAATAAACATAATAATAGGCCTCATTCTAGTTGTTGCTTAGTTCAAACTTGCACATATATTTACAATCAAACTATGGGTCAGTCCCACAACTATCTCTACTTTTATGTATGCAAAGATTTAGTTAAAAATATTGATATTAGAAATAATGGTATAATTACACAAGGACCCGATTTAAATGATGAGAAGCATGATTTATGTGGAGATGTCTGGCAAGAAATGTTATGTGGAAATTATCTAACGTGCTCCCCATGCTGTATGCAGGAATAGACATGCTAAACTGGCGGGACAGGGGTATGGTGATCCAGAAGTAGATCAGCACAGTGATTTTAAGGCAGGGTTATGAACACATCAGTGTCTAGAACCCCGTATGTGCTAGGTGTGGGGAAGGGAAGGTAGGTAAATTATTACAATTAATAATAATGGTGTCACAGCATACCCCTTCATCAGCATTAAAAAACCCCAACTCCTGATGGATTCCATGGATCCAGATCCATAAAACTGCAAGTATATTTTATATCCTTTCCTGCACTGATTAGAGACGATATTTTCACAGTNTAGATCTGCTCTAATAATAGTAATAATAATAACAGGCCTTAAAAATATTTTCCCATAGGAGCACAAGTTATCCTNTTAATACACTCCCCTCACCAGTATGGAAAATTCACATTTTATGTGTGCAGGACCTGGACCCTAAGGCCATACACATGAATTTCTATATGAAAGGGTGTCAACTCAGCCCACACTGTCCAACAGACTGGAAAGCCATATCTGTATTTCTGTTGCAACTCATTGATCTAGGTATGCATAGTACGATGATGATGATGAGTTTTTTTTTATTATTATTATTCTTTAAATTTATTATTATTATTATTATTATTATTATTAATAAAACCAATAATAATGATAACAATGATGATAATAACAATAGTATTATAAAATAGTATATTTCATTTATTGATAGAACACATCATGTCCACCTTTTTAAAACATTATGAATTTTTTTTACATTTAATTATGACAAACATTTGTAGCCTGTTTAACTGAATTTCAAAAAACGCACACTCATGCACAAACACACACACACACACACACACACACACACACTCATATACATTCACACTCTCACACACACATAGGACTATTTTTGCTGTCTATATAAATCGATTTATAAAAACACAACACACGCACACTCACATACAACACTCACATACACACATGCAGACACACATACACACACACACACACACACACACACACACACACACAAACATATGGGACCTTTCTTTGCTAAAACATGGAAATTCTTAGTAAAATGACAAGTACAACTGAAAATACTAGAAGAAGATAACAAATAAACAAAACCTGGCAGTGGAGGAGAAATAATGTGCAGTCTGGGCGCATCTGATTATGAAGATCACATAAATTGCTCTTTTTTCTCCTCTTTCTAACCTGACACTTTGCACAATATGCTCTGCGACTTGGAGAAAACATTATTTTATGTTCTTAGCCTAATCAGTCTTGTCTGCCATGTCAGAGAACAGGGAGGTTCATTGTTATATGCAGCTGTCATTTGTTCCATCTTCCTGCTCGCTGCCTTCAATATCTTGGTGGTATTTAGTGAAAGTAATTTTCAGTTAGAAATCCTGTGCCCTTTTCAGTAAGTGCGAGTTTTAGCACTTCATCAATGGCCAAAGGATTCGGAGCTATCTGGGATGTATCAGGACAGTTGATAAAACCTCAGAGAGCAACCGATGATAGTACATCTCATCATAAATAAAAAATAAAGCAGAAAGGGCCTTTGTCAGTGTTTATCTGTAGCGCTTTTATTCTCTGCCCTTGATTTCCTCTTCAGAAAATTGATGCACCCTTAAATTGAAGCAGGAGGCTTGACAGGTGATGGTTAGTGTGATAACTGCTCAGATTTCATCAGGCACTGTTTTTCTTGTTGTGCAATTGTAGGAACTTTCAGCTAGATTACCTGTCATCCACTACATCAGATAAAAGAGGGAGAGTTGAAAGATGCAGTTTTGCCAATGCATGCCTCATAGGAAATAAAAAGCTCAGGTGAGGTAAGTACACTACAAACACATTCTAATCAGGGTCATCTATCNCGANAAACAGCAGCAATCACTGCGNANCNGNCNATGTTNACTTTGCGTATTTAATTGTGCAGGCCAGAAAATAGAAAGTTATATGTTCACAGGCAAATTTACTTGGTTGCCTGATATCCCAGATTTTTCGTGGCAGTGTGAACGGTGGCACATTCAAATCCCGGGTATCTTTGAACACGTATATAAAGGGTTATTCCCAGGTCTTCCATTCGTACTGGGTAGTTTTAGTTTTATAGAAAAAAGTTAATAAAAATGAAATGACTAACACCCGTGTCACATACTGCAGTTTAAAAAGCCGGGTAATTGCCAGGTCGGCAGTGTGAACGCGGTATGAGCTATTTCTTGCACAATTAATAATAGACCTTATTTTCAAACAGCATCCCTATATCAAGCTCCTTAATGCATGCTATTTATATCTTGACTAATTACTTTTGATGTGGCAAAATCTATAAATATATTCAAGCACAATACACTGACATTTAACTGGTGAGCATGTTACACCCATTACTGTGACGAAGGGGAAACGACTACATCAGAAGGGACAACAAATTCACTTCAAATAAAGAAATACAGATTTCGCTGTGGAATTCACACTTGAGGCTGATAGTAATGATAGGGCCACTGGATGGATTTAAAAATAAATCAGATGACGTATGTACTAGGACTGGTATTTAGCAATAATGAGCAAGCGAAACAGCAGATTATTGATCTTGAGATTTCCAGGTGTGAGGACGTACATTTGCTTTCTAGGATTTATAATGAACTTTTTCCTCGTCCTTGTTAGTTATTTATCGTAATATGAGAATTTGGTTACAAATAGTTGAATTTGTTGCTCACTCAAACAACTTGTATTTCTCCCGTGATCTCATTCACATGATGAAGTCCATTGTTAATGCTCCAGGACAAACTAATTGGAAAATTGACCAATTGTTTAATGAGCACAAACAGCAGTAATATGTAATTAGTGATTTTTGTTTTTTCTCCTAATTCTCTCTGCATTTCATATTGAGGTATGTCATTTGTATCTGATCTTCACATAAAATGCACAGTGACTATCAGTGTGATCCGGATGTAGGAAAAGGTTGGATGTTAAAGTGACATTTGACTAATCTGTAGATGTAGGTTTTCATTGACATGTACTTTCAGGATCATTAAGACTAGTAGTCTTACATTGACCCATGTGTTGCCTAACAGTCTAAGTCAATCAGAAGTGGAGTCTGTGGTTTTTACAGCCGCAAGTAATATAGCCATCATTGATTGCACNGCGAGCGGGTCTGATCTAGTTAGCTGTAATAGTCATGTACTCTTCCTCCCCATGCTTCATACCTTGTAGCCACATGTAGCAGTTTATAATGAATGAATGGATGAGTGAGTGAATTAATGATAAGGAAACAGAGAATCTACTTGACTCTTTTTCCCTAAAATAGAGTTAGAATTTACCTTGTAGCTATTTCAGATATAAGTCATTCAGCAGAGATAAGGCATTCTCTATGTTTCTATGGCTATTTCAGAGATCAGAGATTCAGCAGAAATAAGTGATTCAGCAGAAATAACATATTCTCTCTACGTAATGAAACTTCCAAAAACTAGTTGTGCGTCTGTTGTGAAGGCTCCACTTTACTGAACAACCATAGGCAACACTTGACACTCATTGTTTTCCCATACCATCAGCTCCTCATACATGGTGTGTGACTTTACTCCGTACAGATTTAGATTTGATGAGCAAGGCGAGGGATTAAAATTGTACAGTACGAGCTGGGCAGAGGCCTGTTGTACAGGCAAATGTATGTGTAGGACATAAGGTAGGGTTTTAGACATGTAAGTGGCCATTTTTCCATCTAAATAAATAAGGATCATCATCATGTCTGGGTCTCTAGTGGGAACGGTGCCACTGACCTGTGAGCAAGCTGACAGAGAGTGACTGTTTAAAACAGCTGCCCTCAATGTCTTTATAACAGTGCTCAATGTTCATTCATGGAGTGCTGAGCACTGGTTTAAAATTTCATTTTTTTACCATTTAATTACCAAAAATATATTTCTCAGAAGAGCTAGCACACAAATATATAATATAAATGTATTCTCATATCCTAGCAGATTATTATTATAAGCATTATTTTCGTTATTTGAACAGAGCTAAACAGTAATACATGTACATGAAGATTAGGTTGATTGAGTACAGCCACATCAATCCACATTATACATTACCCCTATTTATA
Organism: Platyplectrum ornatum; assembly: GCA_016617825.1. Lineage (NCBI taxonomy): Eukaryota > Metazoa > Chordata > Amphibia > Anura > Limnodynastidae > Platyplectrum > Platyplectrum ornatum. The sequence continues at coordinate 23,346 of JABWIB010000875.1, forward strand.
TTATGTGATATTGATTTTAGTCACATAATTGGTACCATTGGACGAAAAACTGAAAGAATTGAGGTCAGCTTCTAATTGTCAATCATTTTTTATATGTTGCTGAAATAGCCCTGGTCTTTAAGAAAACTGATGGTATCTTTATGCAAGATCTTTATGTAGCCTGCCCGATCCCCTCCCTCTCTCTTGTCACCAGTATATTCTCCAGCAGTAGCACGAGAAATGGCTACAAAAAGATATTCACAATGGTACTTGGTATATTGTAAAATGGAATGCATGACAAGCAAATTGAACCACACTGCTAACGCTTTCTACAGGGTATGGGAACCGTGGACGTCTTATTTTGGTGTTCTCTTCCTATGTTTTCACAACTTGACCATGATGACTACTCTCTTCCCCTCTTTATTCCTTCTCTCCCTTCTCTTCCCTTTCCCTCTCTCTTTCTTTCTCTCTTTATACTTTCTTTTTCGTGATGGCCACCCGTCCCTTTACTGTCTGCTCATATTCTGGTTTTCCAAACTCATAAACACTAGGTTACTCAAATCTCTGTGTATGCCCATTCTTCATGTGCTGATCTGGGCATCGCATTTCAGGGCATTATTGCACAACCTTCCTCCACTGTGTGACCACTGTATTTACAAAAGGAAAAAAAGATATTCCCAATGGTAACTACTTTGCCTTTATTTTAATTATTTAATCATATTAAAAAGCTTTATTTTGGAAAACGGTTTATTGCAAAAGTTTTTCAAAGGCACCAAAATGAAAGAGCCAGAAAAACATTGCGATTGACACAGCAGAAATGACAGGTTAGTGAATCTAGGCCTTAGAAGAGATATACCTAATTGTATTGGACTCCTATCATTAAACCCCTACCATCGACATATATTCCAACAGAAGACTCTGGAGACACATTTTGGGGGAAGAGATGAAGCAGCCTAGAGATTCAGATGCACTAATCATGTCTTTGGTATAATATGTAAATTGTGTTGTCTTTCACATTCGTTATGTGCCATTTTATTCTGACTTCACATGTTGTTCATGGCATTGGCCGTGACCTTTCCACCCAGATAGATTATCATATGTAAATCTAGAGGACGAGTCATTAGTAATTATCACAGCTATATATATCATATAAGTACATCTAATTTGTAGTCTGTGGAGATGCCACCCTTCTACAGTTGATGACCTAGAATTGTATACTTACCACATGACCATACTAAAATGGTAAAAGGTTTTTAGGGACTATGCACATATAACATATAACAAATGAAGGATGGTGTAAATGATTTCACGTTTCACTTCCCTACCCCTGGTCATTATACTGGGAGTGACCAAACACTGGGGTTGTGACTCCAGGGATCCCTAATAGCCTTAGGTATTTTAGGAATCCAAATCCAGACTTGCTGGGTCATAAAAATCCAATCGGCACAAGTGTTTGATTGCCCTCATAAGGACACAATCTGCTACATCCAGACGTCAACAACTTCAATCAGTGGGGCTGGTGCACTTACAAGCGTAAAGTAGACATGGTGCTATGTATCAATCCAAACTCCTGATTTGCTGCAGTTTTAAGTATAAAAAGATAGAGAAACTTATGGAAATGTCCTGTGGTCAGTAGTAGTGAGGAGGGTGGTTATTGAACTGCTCATGTGAACGCTTGGATACAGCGGGAAGAGGGGAGGAGATGGGGCCAGTAGAGGGAGATGACAGCAGGATGGAGGGCCCTGCTCATGTAAGTTAACATGCTGGAAGGAGTTTTTCCCTGCCCTCCTAAATTATGCAAAATGGTTGGGGGGGGATTCAAAAGTTACAGTGTTGGCTGGGTTTGGCCTTATCTGCACAAATGACTGTGTAAGTGACAGTGGAGATCATTCCCTTCTCCCGCATGGACACAGTCTAGTGTATATAAAAACTCTGGATAACCAGGTCTGCTGGACTAGGAATGTGCAGTTGGTCAGGTAGGTAGTTGTTCCTGAATCCCCAAGGAGTAGATCGGGCACCCCATTAGTCATATGTTTATCCCTAGAAAGCTTTCCTTTGTTTTAAACTCCGAACACATTCCCATGACATTCCCATTTGGCATTCATGCAATAGCTGTAGCCATAGATATCCGTACAGTCTATGAACCAAGCTAGCCACACTATCTGTCCAATTGTCCCTCCAGGTCCGGCATCTAAGGTGACCGCCTCTGGCCCTGGCGGTCGGTTCATAGTAGGTCTCCACTGCCGGCTGTCTCCATCTCTGCTGTCTCTGTCTCCTTGTGGGTGCTGGTGACCATGCTGTGGAGAAGGTGCCCTGTTTACAGGGTTGTTACAGGGAAGCTGTTGCCACCATGCACCAGGAAAGAGAGCTGTTGAAAAAACCATTAGAAATATTTACACAGTATAAAATGTAGTATAAAATGTGATTTTCAATGTGCAACATGATAAACTTATACATTATGGTTTACAAAACAATACCTGATGGTTGAGTGCAAAAATAAATTGATTAAAAAAATAACCTTGTTAGATCCAACTGTATCGTCTTGGTATTAGCGCCATGCATATTTCATTAATCTCTTCTAATTGATAATGTAATAAAGTGTTAATTAAATGACATAAATAAAATTGATTACAATATTTAATACAAATTATTTTCTTACATTTATCAATACACTATCATCCAAAATCAGTGTTTCTGGCTGCAAAGACAAGAGTAGAGAGGAGCATTAGGATAATGATGGAAATGCATGCCGAGATTGTCATAGGTTATTGGAAAAAAGATATGACCATAGCTGAGAGCTGCTGACACATATGTGAAACCACTGACCTGTGTCATTAAGCCATAAATTAGCGTTGTTTGTTCAGATCAGGCTTTATATGTAGATACTTTTATGAACTGTGTCTTGTAAATTCCCCTTTTTCCATTATAGGTCCTAGTTGTACGTTAAATATTATTGGTCTGAAATTTTAAGTTATTTATGTGTCAAATTTTACAAATCATTCTCAATCAAATGATAACATTTACTAGGGTTAACTGAGCTAGCAGAACTTGGGCTACGGATCATATCATTTGGATTTTCTAAGGAATAGACTTTTTCTTTAGTTTGCATTAGTTAAATTAACGTATTATTATGTGTATGAATTGTGAGATGAGACCAGCGAATCATTAATAATCACATTCAGTCATGTGAAAAAAATACATACTTATATATAAGCAGGGAGATTGCAGTGAAATTCGAATTTGGGGAAGTTGTCCATGGCAACCAATCAGATTTGAGCTCTCAGTTTCATTTTACACTCTGGAGAATTTGAACTCAAATCTGATTGGTTGCCATGGGCAACTTCCCCAAATTCAAATTTCACTGCAATCTCCCTGCTTAGTAAATATACCCCTTAATGTTCTTGTAGAAAACTTCGGACTTATGTAATATGAGCATCTTCCACTAATTGTTATCACTAATTGTTACTGTGCATGAGCTCAATGAATGCTTCCAACAGGGATATGGAACCTCAAGATTTAGACTTTGTGCTGATGGGTGAGGTGGGTTGTATTTATCAAATACACAAGGGGGGAGATATTATATTTACACTTGCGCTTATGTTGTTTCCAGATGTCTGCATTGTGCCTATTCTAAGTGAAGGTGGTGTGGAACATTTACACTAGGGTCTAGTGCTTGTAATGCCATACATGGTGGGGAGTGGACTCACCTTGTTCACACCAGGGATCTGGTCTCTCCTCTTTGCTTCTGTGGGGGGAGAGTCCAGAGCACAGCAGAAGTGGAAGTCTGGTTTCATGGTACTGAAGACTTTCCCACAACAGAGCTGGGTTTAGAATATCATATAGGATAAGAACAGGGGTGGGTGGAGAACCAGGGTTTTGGGGTAGGAACATGGGACCAGATAGCGCATAGGTTTTTGTGATGGTTTAGAGTTGTTTTTCTGTTTGCCTGATGACCTCTATTCAGCGCCCTGTTTGTTTGGTGGTAGTAATGGGGGTCTGACTTGCAAGTTGGCACAATGTTGGAAGAAAGGTGATATGTGGATGTGGTCACAGGGCATGCACCATGTTATATCAAATGAAATTGGATGCCAGACCTCCATAAGACAGGATCCTGGTTTTCCACTTTCCATTTTGAATGGGGTGTGTTCCATGGTTTAGAAATGCTTTCCTATTTGCCCTTATTATTACCATCTGTGGCTCCAATTCTAATTAGAGGACTAGTTAATAAACTGTGCCCCCATTTTAACTGAAATCTTAAGCTGGCTAGCCACAAGAACTATATGGTTTTTGTGGAATGTTGGCACCGACAAGCGGTGCCGACATTCCACACTGCTTCTTCCCTAGGGTGCCCAGCGCAGACACCTGAAATGTATGTTTTTATTTTATTTATTATCAATTTTTACAGGTTTTTTAAAAACAAATAAACAATAGTCGTTGATCAATCAGATAATCCGATCAACAATTTCTTTTGTTGACATTTTTCGGCCACAAATTGCGGATGACAACCTTAAGTCTGTGTGTTTATTGTGTCCAAGTCATTTTCTGAACTGGTTTGGGGACAATAAGTTCTCAGTCATTTGACGCTTTATTGAACCTAGAACCCCAGCACTGTTATACAGATATGTTGTGTTTTAATAAAAAAATAAGCCCTCACAAGCTTGATAAATCTTTAACACTTTCTAAGAACTACCTCTGTAATAGAGCATAAAGCCATCAGTGATAATGTATTTTTATTCACACAACATAGTAGAAAAAAATATTTTTTCTAAATGTGTTTTCTAAAACCTTACTATTGAGAGCTATTGTTTAGTATTTCTCCACCATCAAGGTTTTTTTAATAGAAAAAATATGCCTTTTATGACTTAAATAATCTAGATGGATTTTTTTTCCCTTTTTTTTGGAATAGAAATGACTGTGGTTCTTTTAATATACCTTCAGAAATATTTAATTTCTCCACGATGACAGAAGCACTTGCTGACAACTATTAATACATTATAAACACCCCATCAGAGTTATATAAAAACATGTCAGTTTTAAAGGGAACATCTTTGACAGCAAATTTTCTGATTGTGAAACAGCTGTGCCTCCAGTACAATGCATTAAGTAGTTTATTCCTTTTAGATAGTTAAATTGTGCATGAAATGTTTTTGGCGCAAGGGCTCCAAATCTGGCCTGATTAGCAAACATCTGTTACATTGGAAAAATTCATGTCTACCCTAATTAGCTGTCAGGCTGATGTACATCAGCCTTGATGGTGAGGGATCCGGTGCTGTTTAAGTCAAACAGGTTTCTCTCCTATCCCATCACCTGCCCGTAAATCTCTTATTCTTGTGTGTTGCTGTAATTAGAGATTGCAGGAAATACAATAGGACAAGTTATGGTCAGTTTTTTTTGTCCATCTGTGCAATTTTTTTTTTTTATTACCATCAGATTAAGAGTAGCCCGAGTTAACAGTCTTGATAACAGATCCGTCTGATAATCCTTTAATCTGTGCTCTCACGCTTATGGACTTCCGTGTTTGGGAACTGGTTCTTCATGGTGATTGAAAGGAAATCTGTCTGCGGCTAAACATTTTGTCTACCTTTAGGACATAACTTTGATGGTATAACGACACACTACAAGCTGTAGTCAGGTCAGATGTCACCGTTAACAAGTATTGAAAGAGATAGTTTATGTGTGTTTAAAATATGCAGAGGTCACTGATTTTGTTCTATTCTAAAATAAAACATACTGGGTTCTTATCAATTTGCATGTAAATGTTCTAAAATACTTTACCGCTAGTAACACGTACACAGTCAGTATCATGCCTCGGGGCCATAGCAGACTTGTCATTTCATTTTTACCTGAAATTAATTACATGAATTACATGACAATATATTATATTGCTTGTGATAAACAGGGAAGAGGGGAAGGGGTGTGTGTGTGGGGGAGGGGGGGGCAGGCATTAACAGATTGTTTAACTGATTCTTACAGGAGAAATATTGATAATGATTGGAGGTCTGGACTTAGCACTTAACATTGTTGTACTTAGCAGTGGATTATATATCTAGATAAAGATTTTATTGTATAGCCATGACACATTTAAACTGTAGAATAATTTAAAACCATACATTCCTAAAGACAATGTAATAAATGACCATACAAGGCTTAAGGCGATGTGTATAAAACATGACAATATATTGATTTGTAATTCTGTCATTTTATGCTAAATATTTCCAAAAATCTTTGTTAGAACCACATTACCAGGGAAGCTACTGTTTAGCCCATATTAAGAACCGTAACACATTGCATTCATTTACGGTATATCTATAATTATAACTATAACTAGTTCAGGAAATCACTTAAATGTAACAGAAAGTCCCAATTCAAATGTTCATACTGGTTCAAGACATTGGGAAAACATAATGTGCAGCCTAAGCTAGCTAACATATGAGAAAAGGCATACAATTTGGTGTAGACGAGACCCATTTATCTGGTTCATTATATCATTTCATATATTTTTTGTAAACATAATGGTCTTAAGTTGGGTACACACTATACAATAAAATGGCCAATGATACAATATGTATTTGATTGTTACCCATGATTTTAATGATTACCCATGATTTTAATGATTACCCATGATTTTGATCAAATATATCAATATATATTTGATTTCATTGTCACTACAATTGGGCAGTGTTTATGCTACACATAGTGTGCTCTCTGATTCTTTCATATCATATGCTACATTTGAAATACATAATTACGGAGTGTGTACCACGGTTAAGACTCTTTCATTTGGTCTACTGCAGAGATCAGGGAACTTTCTTACCTTTTACCACAAAATATATTTAAATATGCCGACGTTTCCCCAATCATTGATTGGGTTAAATTTTGACATACACTCTAAAAAGTTAAACATAAAGTTAAACTTTTTGTTATAAGTTCTTCTCAACAACTTGTGCTCAATATAGTCCCACTGAAGAACATCAAAAAGGGCAAAGTTGATGGCAAGGCCCAAAAAGCAGAAGGACCCTGCTTGTAATAGCATACAATGACGCCTTAGACACAGTTTCCATGTGTAGTCAGTGTGTCAGACAACTAACAGAGACATAATGCTGCTACTATGTTTACTCATACTAAACCCTGGAGTGCAGGTAGTGGTAGTGAGGAGAAGGAGAAAGGGCCCTCGGCAGTTAAAATAATGAAAGTGTTCAAAATCGAAATTTTGTTGTAGAAAACTATAAATCACAAAGACAAACTGTGTTTCCATTACACTGGAGCAACACTGAAATTATTTATCAGCAATGTTGAACTTGTTACATACTGTTCACTTGCAGCTACATTTCATTTAATGGCCTGCACATGTCCTCATGAAGTATTTGGCAAAGGTAAAGCTTGCCTCCGTGTAGTGTCGTATGATGGTGCATTAGATTAGGGTCACTGAACTGTTATCAGTCTTTATTGTTGTTGCTATCCATGTGTAATTATTTTTAAGTAGGACGGGACAGAACTGCTTGTGATTGTCAGAGAATCTGAATATTCATAGCAGCACAAAGTATTTCAGAAAATCTTGAAGTTGATATTTTGGGCCACCTTGTGATGTATGAGAAAGATTGGAGCCAGGAAGCCATAGACTGAGAGTGACATAGTGGAGCAGAAAGCAGTAGTGATGCAGGACAGCTATGGTCAATGGTGGGGGAGGGGGCAGTGAGGCTCAGAAATCCAGAAATATGGGTGGTGGAGCACTTGGGTCACTATAAATGATAACCTTTACAATTAAGTCAGGACTTTGTATTGACTCTAAAAATAACATTACCCTTGTATTTTTAGAGAATAAGAAGGAGCTTGAGAGCCTCAGTTGGAGATGATAGACACACCAATTGCATTCTGTGATTCACGATCTGGTTCTGAATGTGTCAAAGATTAGAATCAAAAAGAGTGTGACATACCACGTTCAGATTACCCTAGGGTTTTTAACCCCAATTATTGCCAGGTCTTAGACTTCCATTTAGATGAAAGTTTTGACCTGGTAATTTCCTAAAATTTTTCAGAAATTTCTGTGTTGACACTGTTTACACTGAACCATGGTAGATGATAGTAAAACACTGTAATTTATAATCACAGGGGCTGTGATTGGCTTTCAGTCATGATTGACATGCCTTAATCACCATGTCAAATGGTTTGTCTACTACCCAGGTGGAAAATCCAGGTAGGGTCTATTTAAACTATAGGCGACAAAGGAATTACCGGGATTTGTAAAACAAGACGTTCAGATTACCACCAAAAACTAGGGAATCCCAGGAAACCAGATAATTTCATGAAATTAAGGGTTTTTTGATGGTAACGTGAACATGGTATAGGAGAAAACGACTGCTATTGAGTGTGTACCAGGGATGGAAAATGCATCTAAATTGTCACAGACATCTGTAGGTAAAAACCAAGCGTAGTACCAGAACAGCGAAGCAGTAGCCTTGATGCCATCAAGAGAAGTCATGGCAATTCCTTTTACTGCTCAATTACCAGTAGTTATATAAAGCTTTTTGATTGGCCGAGTGCTTTGATAGGCATAAAATTATTACTACTATTCTCATGAAAGGATCATTGTTTGGCTCTGGATTGGATCAGGGCGTGCTGTACGCATAACAATCAAGTGGAAATTGGTCCTTCTTCCTAGTGCCAACATTTCAAGAACAAAATTTTGTTTTGTGCAAAAGATATTTAAATGCGACAGAAGAATTAGATAGAGTAATTTCAAATGCTTTGCCGAATTTGTTTCCCCGTGTAGGCTTTGATGTGATTTCAATTGTAAAAGAGAAGTTAAACATTACATTGTAATGTAGTAATGTTGCCTTTGTGAATTGTTTAACTTTAAGGATGAAGATGATAATATAATCTGACCAAATGTATTTATAATGTGTAGTACAATCAGGTGGTTATATTTTATTGTTTCTTTGGTTCCCAATTTGTCTGTGGAGATCCATTCTGATTGCAAGTATATATGCCACCAATAGTATATACAACAATGTGTATACAGTGTAAGGGCCAGATCCAGAGTTTTAGGCTGCGTGATATGTGGCCGCAGTGTCTGGTCTACCCCTACTGTTGGAGCCGCATACGCAGAGGTTTGCGGCTTTTATAGCCACAATCTCTATGCTTTCCTACCATTTAAATTTTGTTTTTTTATGCTTGAGATTACAGCTTTAAAAGACCCATTTAAATAATTTTTTACTGGCCGTGTGTAATAGGTATACCGCTACCTCACCAGCATATTTATCAAACAGTGAAAACAGATCATTTTCCATGAAATCCATGGCATCCACATTCCATGGTATGGGTAAAATTACCTGCACCTATGACTTTCATCTATGAGATGGTGAAAATGTATGGCAATGATGCAGCCAGCATCCCTTGCTACTGCATCTATTTAAATAATAGATACGTATATTTAAATATAGATACCTATATTATCTTGTTATAATTATCATAAAATTAAAGTATATTTAACACGCTTGAAGAATCCTTCTTAGTAAAAAAAAAATACCAATATCAAATAACTACATCTAAAACTTTTTGGACCAGATGCAGACTTACAAAGAACTTATACCTAAAAGTAAACTTGTAGATATCTATCTAACTAGATCAAAGCACTCTAATAAACTTAAGCAGATTTCATTACACAGTAGTGTACAGAATCACAGAATCTCTTTAACACCGTGCAAGAGAATTTGTTGGTGGAAAGAGTGAATCTTTGGAAAGAGTAGTAAGAGTGAACATCTATGGAAAGAGTAGTAAGAGTGAACATCTATGGAAAAAGTAGAAAGAGTGAACATCTATGGAAAAAGTAGAAAGAGTGAACATCTATGGAAAGAGTTAAAAGAGTGAAAATCTACAGAAAGAGTAGAAAGAGTGAACATTTATGGAAAGTGTAAGAAGAGTGAACATCTATGGAAAAAGTAGAAAGTGTGAACATCTATGGAAAGAGTAGAAAGAATGAACATCTATGGAAAAAGTAGAAAGAGTGAGCATCTATGGAAAGTGCGAAAAGAATGAAAATCTATGGAAAGTGTAGAAAGAGTGAGCATC